>CAUYLG010050673.1:0-27044 GCA_963573385.1 Cacajao melanocephalus | reverse complement strand
TATATCTATATGTACGTATATATAGATATATGTATATATATGTTTATATATTATGTGTATATAAATATATATATAAAGCCAAAGTATATATATATAAAGTATATGTATAATATATAATATATATAATAATGTATATATATTATATATATATAATAATGGCAAAGTATATATATATAAAGTATATATATTATATATATATATAATGGCAAAATATATATATACATATATATACACATATATATAGATATATATACACACATACACACACATATATATGTATATATATACACGTATATATGTCTATATATACATATATAGACATATATACGTGTATATATATGTGTATGTATGTGTATATACATATATAGACATATATACGTGTATATATACATATATACACATATATATACACACATATATACACACACATATATATGTATATGTATTTATATACATATACATATATATGTGTATGTATATGTGTGTGTGAATATATGTGTGTATGTATATGTGTATATATATATATGTATATGTATATGTATATATATACATATACATATATATATGTATATGTGTATATATATGTATATGTATATATATACATATACATATATATGTGTATATGTGTATATACATATATATGTGTATATGTGTATATACATATACATATATATGTGTATGTATATGTTTGTGTGAATATATATGTGTATGTATATGTGTGTGTGAATATATGTGTGTTTCTAACATAGTAAACATAGTAACATATTGGACTACATAAATATAAGGTCATGTTTTCATAATTCTCCCTTTACTATTTATTCTTAGTTGTGGCCATACATTTCTAAAGTGAGACAATAAATTCTTGTGAGTCGTGGTTTATTTTCCTCGAGTAGAGCAAAATTTGTGTCATCTGCTGAATTGATGTTGCTGTAGATGTTCATTCACTTTATTTTTTATTTTTTCCTGTTTTATCTAAGCTTTACTCTGGTTCTGCTGGAGTTACCACATGGGCTGACTATCCTACTCACTGGAGTGGCTAAGAGATGCTGATCAGTTAGAACAGATAATTATTCCTAGATGCATTTGCTAGCTCAAATACTCTGATCAGACTAGAAACCTTGACTTTTTGGACATAGTAATTTCCCTGAAGATCTGATCACATAGTTTGTATTCACCCACTAGAGTAACTAGAACTTCTATTTGCCGGGAAAGGTCAGATGTACCAATTTATTCTTACACAGCCTGGAGTAATCTCACTGAGAATCTCATACTGATCAATAAGTATGGACCAACCAATCTCTATAGTGACATGATCACCCCGATCCTCACAGGCCCCTTATGTCATGAGCTCTAGTGACACATATTGCAGGGAAAAGAAGCCATGAGATCAGACCAAGAGCTAAAAGATACCGTCTCCTCTCTACATATATATTACAGAGTAATATGTTCCATCAAATATCAGTTAGACGTGTATTCATTTGACCACTACAGCCACGTAGTAAGGGTTGCATAAAAATCATGAAAATCAATTTATACTGATAATGGTAGAATAGAGGAAGGCGATTATTATGTTAAAAATAAGTTTCTAACTATTTACTCAAGCTTTTTGAAAACTACATTAGAATTTCCACAAAATATAACCTCAAAATCTGCCACCTCTGTTCCATTAATGAAGTTCATATATGTTTTTAAGATTTGCCTAATCTTTAATTTTGACAAAGTTGCTATTCATTACTATATTAGTCCATTCTAATGCTACTATAAGAATATACCCAAGACTGCATAATTTATATACATTCAAAAAAGGTTTAATTGACTAACAGTTCCCCAGGGCTGGGGAGGCCTGAGGAAACATAATCATGGCAGAAGGGGAAGCAGCATATCCTTCTTAACATGGCAGCAGGAAGAAGAATGAGAACAAAGGAAAAATAAAGCCCCTCATAAAACCATCAGATCTCATGAGAAATCACTCATTATCTCAAGAGTATGGAGATAACCACCCCCATAATTCAATTACCTCCCATCCCGTCCCTCCCAGGAAATATGGAGTTTATGGAAACTACAGTTTAAGATGGTATTTGGGTGGGGACACAGATAAACTATGTCAGTTATCGAAATGTAATAGTCATGAAAGTCTGAATTTTCTTTTTAAATTTTGAATTCCTAATAAGCATTGTATCTGAGAAGAAAGAGGTTTTCAGTTGTAAGTAAATTATGTTATAGCTTATAAATTTAAGATAGTGTTAATACTCTGATTATGAGTAATGTTCCTAAATACAAAAGAGATAAAAAGAAAATGGAAAAACAATGTGGAAAGGCAATACTCAGAAAAGTCATATAGCCAAAGCATATATACTTAATATTATAGAATTTTGCGTTTTATATCACTTTAAACTTCTGACATGAAAATAAAGTAAAATCCTTACTTGTATAATATTGGAGTTCAGTTATTACAATAAAATCTGAAATAATTAAATTTTTATATTCCTGAAGATAGAATACATATATAATCTTTATCTTATTTTTGAACTATGATTTGTTCAGCAATAAATCTTCTGGCAGTGACAAACTAACAGAAGAAAAATGTGACAGTGAAAAAATGACAATAAAAATACCAAATTTATATGGTAATGGAAATCTCAAATTTAACATTTTAAAAATATTGTTTTCAGTGTTTTATTAACTGGAGGAGTAGTTGTTTATTATTTCAACCTCATAAAACACTTTCTTTGAGTTACTAATATAATCAATATTTTAGAATGTGAGCTAAATAAAGAATGTTTATTATTCAAAAAATTTTAAATGCTCAGCTTCTTTAGAAGTTAGGGCACGGTAAATTGACAAAGAGATTGATACATTTTGACTTAATAGATTCTTCAAAATTAAATAAATAAACTATAATATCTAGGTTGAAAGAATTAAAGAAAATAGTTTCTCTCATTGACAGGAAGTTTCAAATTTGTAAAGCCTCCTAAGGAAATATTCTGACATGTATATTAAAATTAAAAATAGCCCTACATTTTGACTAAGAAATCCCTCTTTGGAGAGCCTTGCTTACAATAATGAAAATGGGAAGAGACAGAGAAAAATGGCAAAATAGGAAGCTCTACCTGTTGTCCCCACAACAAAGACACCAAGTTAACAACTATCTAAACAAAAAAATCACCTTAGTAGATCTGAAAATTGGGTGAGCACTCGATTACCTGGTTTTAACTTCATATCACTGAAAGAGACACTGAAGGGATGGAACAGTCCTGAATTGCTGATGCCAACACTCCCCCACCTCTGGCAGCTGCTACATGGAGAGCCTCTCTGGGCACTGGGGGAAGGAGAACACAGCAACTGTGAGGCACCAAATTCAGTGCTGTCCTGTTACAGCAGAAAGGGAAGTCAGATCAAACTCAGCTGATGCCCACCCACAGACGGAGCATTCAAACCAGCTCTAGCTAGTGAGGAATAGCAGACCCCAGCAGTCCAAACTTGAGTGCCCACCAACCTTGCCTCCCAGGGCCAAAGTGGTCTCAATCTCTAAGTAAACTTGAAAGGCAGTCTAGGCCACAAGAACTGCAGCTCTTAGGAGAGTCCTATTGATTAACTAGGTCTAGAAACAGTGAACTGAGGGTGGCATTTTATCACCTGCTAACTGAAGACCCCTTGGTCCTGAATAACCAGTTACTACATGGATACCCATGTACTACATCGAGAGACTTACTGAACATCTCAGACTTGCTGGCTTCAAGTGAGACTCAGCACATTACCAGCTGTGGTTGCTACAGGGCAATACACCTTATGCTTGAAAAAAGCAGAGGAAAAGTAAAGGGAACTTTGTCTTACATTTGGGTACCAACACTACTGCAGAGGGCCTATCATCGAGTGGGATCCCAGGGGTCTCTGATTTCAGGACTTGTAGCTTGAACAGCATTTCTGGACCTGTCCTGGGCCAAAGAGGAGTTCACTGCCCTGAAGGGAGAGACCTGGATCAGGCAACATTCATAAAAAGCTGAGTTAGGAGACCTTGGGCTTTAAAAGTGTAGTCCTTTAAGTCTGTTATTGGTGTATAGGAGTGCTTATGATTTCTGCATATTGATTTTGTATCCTGGGACTTTGCTGAAGTTGCTCATCCATTTCAGGAGACTTTGGGCTGAGACAGTGGGGTCTTCTAAATATACAATCATGTCGTCTGCAAGTAGAAATAATTTGATTTCCTCCTTTCCTAATTGAATACCTTTGTTTCTTTTTCTTGCCTGATTGCTCTGGCTAGAACTTCCAATACTATATTGAATAGTAGTGGTGAGAGAGGGCATCCTTGTCTAGTGCCAGATTTCAAAGGGAATGCTTCCGGTTTTTGCCCATTCAGTATGATATTGGCTGTGGGTTTGTCGTAAATAGCTTTTATTATGAGCTACATTCTGTCAATACCTAGTTTATTGAGAGTTTTTAGCATAAAGGGCTGTTGAATTTTGTCAAAGGCCTTCTCTGCATCTATTGAGATAATCGTGTGGTTTTTGTCTTTCGTTCTATTTATGTGATGGATTATGTTTATAGACTTGCCTATGTTGAACCAGCCTTGCATCCCCGGGATGAAGTCTACTTGATCATGGTGGATAAGTTTTCTGATGTGCTGTTGCAATCGGTTTGCCGGTATTTTATTGAAGGTTTTTGCATCTATGTTCATCATGGATATTGGCCTGAAGTTTTCTTTTCTTGTTGAGTCTCTGCCGGGTTTTGGTATCAGGATGATGTTGGTCTCATAAAATGATTTGGGAAGGATTCCCTCATTTTGGATTGTTTGGAATAGTTTCAGAAGGAGTGGTACCAGCTCCTCTTTGTATGACTGGTAGAATTCGGCCGTGAACCATCTGGACCTGGGCTTTTTTTGGTCGGTAGGGTATTAATTGCTGCCTCAACTTCAACCCTTGTTATTGGTCTATTCAGGGTTTCAACTTCTTCCTGTTTTAGTCTTGGGAGGGTGCAAGTGTCCAGGAATTTATCCATTACTTCCAGGTTTACTAGTTTGTGTGCATGGAGTTGTTTGTAGAAATCTCTGATGGTGGTTTGCATTTCTGTGGAATCTGTGGTGATATCCCCTTTTTCATTTTTTATTGCATCTATTTGATTCTTCTCCCTTTTCTTTTTATTAATCGAGCTAGTGGTCTATTTTGTTGATATTTTCAAAAAACCAGCTCCTGGATTTATTAATTTTTGAAGGGTTTTTTTGTATCTCTATCTCCTTCAGTTCTGCTCTGTTGTGAGTTATTTCTTGTCTTCTGCTAGCTTTTGAGTTTTTTTAATCTTGCTCCTCTAGCTCTTTCAATACTGATGATAGGGTGTCAATTTTAGATCTTTCCTTGCTTCTCATGTGGGCATTTATTGCTATAAATTTTCTCTTGGACACTGCTTTAAATGTGTCCCAGAGATTCTGGTACCTTGTGTCTTCATTCTCGTTAGTTTCAAAAAACATCTTTATTTCTACCTTCATTTTGTTGTTTATCTAGTCAACATTCAAGATCCAGTTGTTCAGTTTCCATGAAGTTGTGCAGTTCTGAGTTAGTTTCTTAATCCTGCGTTCAAATTTGATTATACTGTGGTCTGAGAGACTGTTTGTTATGATTTCCATTCTTTTGCATTTGCTGAGGAGTGATTTACTTCCAATTAAGTGGTTAATTTTAGAGTAGGTGTGGTGTGGTGCTGAGAAGAAAGTATATTCTGTGGATTTGGGGTGGAGAGTTCTGCAAATGTCTATTAGGTTTGCTTGGTCCAGATCTGAGTTCAAGTCCTGGATATCCTTGTTAATTTTCTGTCTTATTGATCTGTCTAATATTGACAGTGGGGTGTTAAAGTCTCCCATTAATATTGTGTGGGAGTCTAAGTCTTTTTGTAGGTTGTTAAGAACTTGCTTTATATATCTGGGTACTCCTGTATTGGGTGCATATATATTTAGGATCGTTAGCTCTTCTTGTTGCATTGTTCCTTTTACCATTATGTAATGCCCTTCTTTGTCTCTTTTGATCTTTGTTGGTTTAAAGTCTGTTTTATCAGAGACCAGGATTGCAACTCATGCTTTTTTTTGCTCTCCATTTGCTTGGTGAATCTTCCTCCATCCCTTTATTTTGAGCCGATGTATATCCTTGCATGTGAGATGGGTTTCCTGGATACAGCACACTGATGAGTTTTGACTTTTTATCCAATTTGCCAGTCTGTGTCTTTTTATTGGGGCATTTAGCCCATTTACAGTTAAAGTTAATACTGTTATGTGTGAATTTGGTTTTGCCATTTTGATGCTAGCTGGCTGTTTTGCCCATTAGTAGATGCAGTTTCTTCATTGTGTCGATGCTCTTTACCATTTGGCATGTTTTTGGAGTGGCTGGTACTGGCTGTCCCTTTCTATGTTTAGTGCTTCTTTCAGGAGATCTTATAAGGCAGGCCTGGTGGTGATGAAATCTCTGAGCAATTGCTTGTTTGTAAAGGATTTTATTTCTCCTTCGCTTATGAAGCTTAGTTTGGCTGGATATGAAATTCTAGGTTGAAAATTATTTTCCTTAAGGATGTTGAATATTGGCCCCCACTATCTTCTTGCTTGTAGGGTTTCTGCTGAGAGATCTACTGTGAGTCTGTTGGGATTCCCTTTATGAGTAACCTGGCCTTTCTCTGTGGCTGCCCTTAGCATTTTTTCCTTCATTTCAACCCTGGTGAATCTGATAATTATGTTCCTTATATTGCTCTTCTTGAGGAATATTTTTGTGATGTTCTCTGTATTTTCCTAGACTTAAATATTGGCCTGCCTTGCTAGGTTGGGGAAGTTCTCCTGGATAATATCCTGAAGAGTGTTTTTCAGCTTGGATTCATTCTCTCCATCACATTCAGGTATACCTATCAAGAATGAACTGTGATTCACAATTGCTACAAAGAGAATAAAATACCTAGGAATACAACTAACAAAGGATTAGAAGACCTCTTCAAGAACTACAAACCACTGCTCAAGGAAATAAGAGAGGACACAAACAGATGGAAAAACATTCCATGCTCATGATTAGGAAGAATCAATATTGTAAAAATGACAATATTGCCCAAAGTAATTTATAGATGCAATGCTATCCCCATCAAGCTACATATGACCATCTTCACAGAACTGAAAGAAACCACCTTAAGCTTCATATGAAACCAAAAGAGAGCCTGCATAGCCAAAATGATCCTAAGCAAAAAGAACAAAACTGGAGGAATCATGCTACCTGACTTAAACTACACTACAAGCCTACAGTAATCAAAACAGCATGATACTGGTACCAAAACAAAGATATAGACCAGTGGAACAGAACAGAGGCCTCAGAAGGCAACACCACACATCTACAACCATCTGATCTTTGGCAAACCTGACAAAAACAAGCAATGGGGAAAGGATTCCCTGTTTAATAAATGCTGTTGGGAAAACTGGCTAGCCATGTGCAGAAAGCTGAAACTGGACCCTTTCCTGACACCTTACACTAAAATTAACTCCATGTAGATTAAAGACTTAAACATAAGCCCTAACATCATAAAAACTCTAGAAGAAAACCGAGGTAAAACCATTCAGGACATAGGCATAGGCAAGGTCTTCATGACTAAAACACCAAAAGCATTGGCAACAAAAGCCAAAATAGACAAAAGGGATCTAATTAAATGCCAGAGCTTCTGTACAGCAAAAGAAACAATCATTAGAGTAAACCAGCAGCCAACAGAATGGGAAAAAATTTTTGCAATCTACCCATCTGACAAAGGGCTAATATCCAGAATCTACAAATAACTAAAACAGATTTACAAGAAAAAAACAAACAAACCCATTCACAAGTGGGCAAAGGCTATGAACAGAAACTTTTCAAAAGAAGACATATATGAGACCCACAAATATGTGACAAAATGCTCATCATCATTGGTCATTAGAGAAATGCAAATCAAAACCACATTAAGATACCATCTCACACCAGTTATCATGAAGATCATTAAAAAATCTGGAGACAACAGATGCTGGAGAGAATGCGGAGAAATAGGAACACTTTTACGCTGTTAGTGGGAGTTTAAATTCATTCAACCATTGTGGAAGACAGTGTAGTGATTCCCCAAAGACCTAGAAATAGAAATTCCATTTGACCCAGTAGTCCCATTACTAGGTATATATCCAAAGGATTATAAATCATTCTGGTATAAAGACACAGGCACACATAAGTTTATTGTGGCACTGTTTATAATAGCAAAGACCTGGAACCAACCCAAATGCCCATCGATGATAGACTGGACAAGGAAAATGTGGCACATATACACCATGGAATACTATGCAGCCATGAAAAAGGATGAGTTCATGTCCTTGATAGGGACATGGATGAATCTGGAAACCATCATTCTCAGCAAACTGACACAAGAACAGAAAATCAAACACCACATGTTCTCACTCATAGACCGGTGTTGAACAATGAGAACAAATGGACACAGGGAATGGAGCATCACACACTGGGGTCTATTGGGGGTGACTAGGGGAGGGACAGCATGGGGTAGGGAGTTGGGTAGGGATAACATGGGCAGAAATGCCAGATACAGGTGAATGGGATGGAGGCAGCAAACTTCATTGCCGTGTGTGTACCTATGCAACAGTCCTGCATGTTCTGCACATGTACCCCAGAACCTAAAGTGCAATAAAATATATTCCAAAAAAGAAAGAAAGAATAGTCATCATGGTCAGGGAGTGGGGAACTGGGTAGTGTTGGCTATGTGTTGAGGCTCCTCTGCATTTGAAAAGGGAGTGAAGAATAGGAAGTACCATGTCTTGTGGTTTGAATGCCAGGTCAGGTGCAATAGAGTAGAATACCAGGTGTATGTCTAAGGTTTTTGGATCTAATCCCTAAGTTCTGAATGGCATTTCTGGATTCACCCAGAGCCTGGGGGACCTCATTATCCTGAAGGGAAGGACATAGACCTGGCTGGCTTTTCCACCTGCTGCTTTTAGAGCCCTAGGGCCTTGTTGAAACATAAGCGATAACCAGGGAGTGCTTACCTCATGCCTTAGATGAGACTCAGAACTGCACTGGCTTCAGGTCTGATGAACCAATACAGATATGCTGGTGGCCACAGGGGTGCTTGTGTCACTCTACACATAGCTTTAGGTGGCTCAGAAAAGAGACAGGGACTCTGCACATTTTGGATAAACTAAGGAAAAGGAATAAGTGTCTTTGCTTGGTAATCCAGAAGTCTGCAGGAATCACAGTGTTACTGGGCTTGGGTTGTCCCCTAAAGCAGAAACTGCTTATATCACAGTACCCATGTCTTTTCAAATAACCAGAAAGCCTTCCCAGGAAGGATGTCTGCCAAAAGCCAGACAGTGAATACTACAATAAATACCTAACTCTCCAGTGCCCAGATGCCAAATAACATCTACTATTAACTGCTTCAACACTGTTCGGGAAAACATGACCTCACTGAATGAACCAAATAAGGCACCAGGGACCAATCCTGGAGAAATAGTGATATGTGACCTTTCAGAGAGATAAGTTGAAATAGCTGTGTTGAGGAAACTCTAAGAAATTCAAGATGTCACAGGGAATAAATTCAGAATTCTACCAAATAAATTTAACAAAGAGATTAAAATAATTGAAAAGAATCACAGAAATTCTGGACTTGAAAAATGCAACTGACATACTGAAGAATGTATCACAGTCCCTTAAATAGTGGAATGACTCAAGGAGAAGAAAGAATTAATGAATTTGAAGACAAGCTATTTAAAAATATGCAGTCAGAGGAGACAAAAGAGAAAAAAGGAATAGAAAACAATGAAGCATGCCTTTTAAGATTCAGAAAATAGTCTCAAAATGCCAAATCGAGTTATTGGCCTTGAAGAAGAAGGAGAGAAAGAAATAGGGGTAGAAAGTTTATTCAAAGGGATAGTAGCAGAGAACTGCCTAAATCTAGAGGAAGATGTCAGTACCCAAGCACAAGATAGTTATAGAACACCAAGCAGATTTAACCTAAAGAAGTCTACCTTAAGGCTTTTGATAATCAAACCCCCTAAAGCCAAGGATAAAGAAAGGATCCTAAAAAGATCAAGAGAAAAGAAACAAATAAGACACCATGGAGCTCCAATATGCTGGCAGCATACTTATCATTGGAAATTTTACAGGCCAGGAGAAAGTGGCACCACGTATTTAAAGCACTAAAGGAAAAAAAAATACCTAGAATAGGATATCCATTGAAATTATCCTTCAGACATGAAGGAGAAATAAAGACTTTCCTAGAAGAACAAGAGCTGAGGGATTTCCTCAATAGCAGACCCATCCTACAAGAAATGCTAAAGGGGGTAATTCAACCAGAAAGAAAATGACATTAATGAGCAAGAAGTAATCACCTGAAGGTACAAAACTTACTAGTAATAATAAGTACACAGAAAACCACAAACTCTGATAGCACCATAACTGTGCTCTGTAAACTACTCTTAAGTAGAATGACAATCAGTGAATCAATCAAAAATAATAACTACAGCAACTTTTCAAGAGATAGTGAGTACAATAAAATATAAATGCAAACAATAAAAGTTTAAAAAGTGGGGGGACAAAGTTAAGGTGAGTTTTTATTAGTTTTATTTTTGTTTGTTTGTGCACATAGTATTGAGTTGTTATCAGGTTAAATTAATGGGTTGTAAGATAATATTTGCAAACCTCATGGCAACGTCAAACCAAAAAGCATACAATGGACGCATAAAAATAAAAAGCAAGAAACTAAATCATATCATCAAAGAAAATCATCTTCATAGAGGAAGACAGGAAGAATTAAAGAAAGGAGAAAAGACCACAAAATCACCAGAAAACAAATAAAATGGCAGGAGTTAAGTCCTTACTTATCAATAATACCATTGAATGTAAATGAACTAAACTCTCCAATCAAATCAAAAGACATGGAAATCAAAAGACAAAGAAGGTCACTATACAATAATAAAGGGGTCAATTCAGCAAGAGTCTACAACAATTGGAAATATATGTGCACCTGATACTGGAGCACCCAAATGTATAAGATAATTATAGCTAAAACTAAAGAGAGAGATAGGCCGCAACACAGAAATAGCTGGTAACACCAACACCCCACTTTCAGCGTTGGACAGTTCTGCCAGAAAGAAGATCAACAAAGAAACATCAGTCATAATCTGCATAGACCTAATGGATCTAACTGATATGTACAGAACATTTCATCAAAGAGTTGCAGAATACACAGCTCTTTCCTCAGTATATGAATTATTATCAGGGACAGACAATATGTTAGGTCACAAAACAAGCATGAAAACATTCAAAAAAATTAAAATAATATCAAACATCTTCTCTGACCACAGTGAAATAAACCTGGAAATTAATAACAAGAGGAAGTTAGGAAACTATGCAAATACATAGGAGTTAAACAATGTGCTCCTGAATGACCAGTGAGTAAATAAAGAAATTAAGAAGAAAATTGAAAAAAATATTGAAACAAATGAAATTGGAAATACAACATACCAAGACCTATGAAATACAGCAAAAGCAGTACTAAGAGGAAAGTTTATAGCTATAGGTGCTTAAAAATTGACAAATTCCTAGATACATACAACCTACCAAGATCGAACCAGGAAGAAATCCAAAACCTGAACAGACTAGTAACAAGTAATTAGATAGAGGCCATAATAAAATGTCTTTCAGTAATGAAAAGCCTGGAATATAATGGCTTCACTGATGAATTTTAACAAACATTTAAAGAAGAACTAATACCAATCCTACTTAAACTATTGCAAAAAATAAATGAGGAGGGAATACTTCCAAACTTATTCTATGAGGCCAGTATTACCAATACCAAAACCAGACAAAGACACATCAAGAAAAGAAAACTACAGGCCCATATCTCTGATAAATATTGATGCAAAAATTCTCAACAAAATACTAGAAAACTAAATTCAATAATACATTAGAAAAATTAAACTAAATTCAATAATACATTAGAAAAATCATGACTAAGTGGGATTTATCCCTTGGATGCAAGGATGGTTCAATATATGCAAATCAATCAATATAATATATCATATCAACAGAATGAAGAATAAAAACCATACGATCAATGCAATTGATGCTGGAAAAGCATTTGCTAAAATTTAACATCCCTTCACAATAAAAACCCTCAAACCTCTGAGTACAGAAGAAACTCACTTCAACATAACAAAAGCCATTATATGACAGACCCACAGTTACTATCATGCTGAATGGGGAAATGCTTAAAGATTTTTCTATAAGATCTGGAATACTACAAAGATGCTCATTGTCAGCACCATTTTTGAACATAGTACTAGATATTCTAACTGTAGCAATCAGACAAGAGAAAGATATAAAGGCCATACATATTGGAAAGGAAGAAGTTAAATTATCCTTGTTTGAGGATAATATACTCTTATATTTGGAAAAACCTAATACATCCACAAGAAAACTACTAGAACTGATAAATACATTCAGTAAAGTTGAACAATACAAAATCAACATACAAAAATCAGTAGCATGTCTACATGCCAACAATGAATAATGTGAAATAGAAATTTAAAAAGTAATCCCATTTAAAATAGCCACACATAAAATTAAATGCCTAGGAATTAACCTAACAAAAGAAGCAAAAGATCTCTGTAATGAAAACCGTAAAACACTGAGAAAATAAATTGAAGAGGACACAAAAAATGGGAAATAGTTTATGTTCATGGATTAGAAAAAGTAAATATTGTTAAAATGTCCATACTACCACAAGCAATCTACAGATTCAGTGTAATACCTATCAAAATAACAATGACATTCTTCACATGAATAGGAAAAGTAATTCTAAAGTTTATATAGAACCACAAGAGATCCAGAATAGCCAAAGCTTTCCTCAGCAAAAAGAACAAAACTAGAGGAATCACATTAACTGACTTCAAATTATGGTACAAAGGTATAGTAACCAAAACATCCAATGGAACCAAATAGAAAGCCCAGAAACAAATTCACATGCCTGCCTACAGTGAACTCATTTTTGACAGAAGTGCCAAGAATATTCACTGGGGAGAAGACAGTATCTTCAAAAAATGATGCTGTGAAAACTAGGTGTCTATATCCAAAATAGTAAAACTAGAACCCTATCTCTTGCCATATACAAAATTAAATTAAAATGGATTAAAAACTTAAACCTAATACCTCAAACTATGAAATTACTACAAGGAAACATTTAGCAACAACTCCAAGACATTGGCCTGGGCAAAATTTTTTTGAGTAATAGCCAAAAAGCACAGGCAACTAAAGCAAAAATGATCAAAAGGATCACATCAAGTTAAAAAGTTTCTGAACAGCAAAGAAAACAATCAACAAAGTGAAGAGACAGCTACAACTCACAGAATGTGAGAAAATATCTGCAAACTACTCATCTGACAAGGGATTAATAACCAGAATATATGAGGAGCTCAAACAACTCTATAGGAAAAAAAATAACCCAATCAAAAGATGGGCAAAAGATTTGCATAGCCATTTCTCAAAAGAAGACATACAAATGGCAAGCATGTGAAAAGATGCTCAACATTATTGATCATCAGAGAAATATAAATTAAAACTACCATGAAATATCTTCTCACCTCAGTTAAATGGCTTTTATCCAACAAGCAGGCAATAACACATGCTGGTGAGGATGTGGATAAAAGGAATTCTCATACACTGTTGGTAGAGATGTTAACTAGTACAACCACTGTGGAGAACAGTTTGTAAGTTCCTCAAAAAACTAAGAGTAACAGTATGATCCAGCAATCCCACTGCTGGGTATATATCCAAAAGAAAAAAAATCAGTATATCAAAGAGAGATCTGCATTCCTAGGTTTGTTGTATCACTATTTACAATAGCTAAGATTTAGAAGCAACCAAAGTATCCATCAACAGATGAGTGGAAAGAATATGTGGTACATATACACAATGGAGTACTTATTCAGCCATTAAAAATAATGATACACAGTCACTTGCAAAAATGTGGATGGAACCGGAGATCAACATGTTAAGTGAAATAAGCCAGGCACAGAAAGGCAAACATCACATGTTCTCACTTACTTGTATGATCTAAAAATCAAAACATATAAAGTTGTGGTCATAAAGAGTAGATGGATTGTTACCAGTGGCTGGCAATGGTAGTGAGGAATTATTGTGGAGGTGGGGATGGTTAATGGGTACAATAACATAGAAAGAATAAATAAGACCCGGTATTTTATAGCACAGTAGGGTGACTACAGTGAATAATAACCTAATTGTATATGTTTAAATAACTTAAAAAGTGTAATTAAATTGTTTGTAACTGAAAGGATAAATGCTTGAGGGCATGGATACCTCATTCTCCATGATGTGTTTATCTCACATTGCATGCCTGTATCAAAACATCTCATGTACCCCATAAATACATACTACTATTGTGTACCCACAAAAATTTCAAAAAAACAAAAAATTCGAAATAATGAAAAATACTTAAAAAATAAAAATGTGACTGGAGAAGAGTTATGGGAACAAAAAACAACCAATCCTGAAAGATGAATTAAAAAGTTAACCAAATGAAATATAAATTAATATATTATGTAGTGTTTTTAGTACATCTACATTCAAAGAGTTAATTTGAGCATATAAACTATTTTAATACTTGTATTTATTTATTTTGTGTGTGTGTGTGTGTGTGTGTGTGTGTGTGTGTGTGTGTGTTTGAGCTGGAGTCTGCCTCTGTCACCCAGCCTGGAGTGCAGTGGCACAATCTCAGTTCACTGCAACCTTCGCCATTTGGGTTCAAGCAAGCATTCTCCTTCCTCAGCCTTCTGAGTAACTGGGATTACAGGCGTGTACCACAATGCCTGGCTAATATTTTTGTATTTTGTAATAGAGAAGGGGTTTAACCATGTTGACAAGGTTAATCTTGAACTCCTGACCTCATGTGATCCACCCACCTACCAAAGTCCTGGGATTATAGGCATGAGCCACTGCACCTGGTCAATAATTTTATTTTATAAACAGAAGTATACACAGAATAATTATTTTGTATAAACATGGAAAAAATTATTTAAGGGTATCACAGAATGATGACATCAGATATATGAATATGAAATTATAGATGGTGAGAGAATGATTATGTGGAATGTTGGGTATATTTTATCGTATGATAATAATATAAGATAAATAAGATAGACTTTCTATTTCTATCTCATATATGAATGTTAACACTAATATTTATAAATATAACGTTTAGTATTATCTGACATATGAAGTATACATATTTGTGTGCATTGTACTTACATATAATTTTAAGTAACAAAATACTTTGTAACATATAGTATGACAGTAACATATACCATAAGAATGTGAAGAAATTAGCATGCTTATATCTCTTTAAATAAATATTATATATATGTATGAGTATGCACAGAAGGTTAGAAATATGGAAACAAAAGTAATATCAGCTGTTACTTTGTGAAAGACTTTCACCCTATTTTTTAAACTTTATGTATTATTTGAGTTTTTAAAACAAAAATGCTTTTCTTCTAATAAAAATACAGCTATTTCTTAATTTCTTAAAGACACACAAACACAATTTTAAATCAGAAGTGCTTTTACACTTCTGTTCTATCAGTTAATTAAATTTGTAATTTCCATTAGTTTTCCTGGCTTGGAAAAACACAAACTCAATGCCAAATTTACTTTTTAATTGAGATATCTACAGTTTTTTGGGATGTTTATTCTTTCCTCAATATATTTCAAGATCTTCCATTTCTAGTTATCTCCTTTTAACTATATCATTTGTCTTAGAAAGAAATCTGGAGTACATTATAAATAAATAGGTATACTGTCTCTAACAGACTTTATTTTGCATATTATTCTTTTAAAAATTACTATTTCAAAATTTTTTGTAGAGATGAGGTCTCACCATTTTGCCCAGGCTGGCCTCCAACTCCTAGGCTCAAACAATCTGCCTGCCTTAGCTTCTCAATGTGTTAGGATTACAGGTGTGAGCCACCATGCCTGGCCTCTAGCAATCTTTATATAACGAAGATGCACCCATATTTTTCTCTAAAAATTGTCCTATGGAATTATTGTATTTGTAAACTGAATGCACAAAATTATATAACTATAATACCAAAATAACACACAAATAAAAGAACAGAAAATAAAGAAAATGCAAAGGGTAATCATATTATGTTTGATCGAAACACAAAATCATTTTAAAGATTTAATAAGAGCTAATAGAGATTTGCATATATCCATTCAAACTACAAACTAAACAAAACTTCTAAAATATTTTGTATATAAATTATGCATTTTCTATATATTCTTTATTTTTCTATATAAATTTATATATTCTGTATATATAAAATAAAGCCATATATAGAAATCTTTTGTCATTTTATATTTAAACTGAAGTATGTTAATCTTATTTCCAAAACTGAGCTTTATAAACAGGTTCCAGTGTATCTGAGAATGAACAACATTTTATTAAATTGACATATTACCATTCATACAAATCTCACACAACAGTTTCACCTTGATTATGTATTCTAAATATAAGGCATTTTGTTATAACAAAATAGACAGCCTCCACATCCTAAACATGGGATTTGCTTTCAGCCCTAGAAGTGTTTTGGAATAAAATTCTTAGACTTTCTTATTGTCTTTCCTTTTAAAATTTTCTACTAGTAGCTTACACTTTTTCTTTTTGATGTGTAGTCCAATTTAGTGCATATTAACTGAGAATATTTTGTGTATCCAGCAGAGAGATTAGCAATAAAACTAAGATATCTAATTTTGCAGAAATATGGGTGATAAAACTAAGATATCTTCAAAATCTCATTAAATATTTAAAATAAAATATTTATATTTATGACATTATTACCAGGTGGCATTATACAGTAAAGAGGCAATTAAAAGAATTACTTGAAATACTAATGAATACTAAAGAAGAAATAGGGAAAATAGATACAGAGAGGACTTGAATTCATCTGTTTTTAATACAAAATATTGAACATTCACAGTATTGATTTTTTTTCACAGAAAACTGAAAGTTAAGGTAGAACTTCACAAAAGTAAATATGTAAATGTGTATCTTTTATTTTAAATACATCTCTTGAAATATATACATTAAGCAAATATAATGGAATATAATTTTTGCATTCACAAGATTTTTTAAAATAGGCACTGAAACCTGATAATGAGATAAACATTAAAGGATAATGAGTATCTTTATGTTTCTGTCTTAATAATAGTAGATTTCTGTGTTGCTATGTATTGACTTACTTGGAAAAAAATCAAAAGCCAAAATATAAAGTTCTTTGTGAATGTGTGGTGCCCATTCCATGATTGATCCTAATGATATCAAATATTCACTATTAGTTTGTTAGTACTAGTGGTCACAATAAAAAAAAAAAGCTTTTATAATTAGGTAATAGTATTTATTTATTTATTTATTTATTGATTTGAGACAGTTTCGCTCTTTCACCCAAGCTGGAATGTAATGGCGCAGTCTCAGCTCACTGCAACCTCTGCCTCCTGGGTTCAAGTGATTCTCCTGCCTCTCCCTCCTGAGTAGCTGGGATTATAGGAGCCTGCTAATTTTTGTATTTTTAGTAGGGACGGAGTTTTGCCATGTTGGCCAGGCTGACCTCTGACCTCAGGTGATCCACCTGCTGCGGCCTCCCAAAGTGCTAGGATTACAGGCATGAGCCACTGTGCCCGACCGCTAAAGCTAATTTTATTAATACAGTTTACTTAACCAATTTAAACATATAAGCAATATGAAAATATTGAGATATTTTTCTTTCTTGAAATTTTTACTAAGTCTTTAAAACCCAGCGTGTTTTACTTGCAACTCATCTCAGTTAAGACCAATCACATTTCAGGGGCTCAATGGACACTTGTATACCCTATGGAAAGTACAAACTTAGATTTTTCCTCTCTCCATCTCCTGGCAGCTAAGGCTCCTTCACTAGAACTCCACTACTCAGGAATTTAAATCTTGAGTATGTAACTCATAGCTATTTAATTGTATTTAAGCAACAGCAAAGGTAGTTTTTATAATATGTATGCTTTCTGGCCAGACTATTCCAGATAAAAGATGGTTTTGTGACTTTCAACTTTTTACTCCTCTGAAGTTGCTTTATTTAATTAAAGGCTAGTTTCTAAATCTGCTTTTCCCTTTTCTCATTGCTTCTCTGAGCCTGATATCCTTCCAAACAATACTATAATCATTTTTTAGGAGAAAGACAGTCAGATATTGTTAGTTGAAGCTAATGTAATCCTAATTTGTATGTAAATAAAATTTTTAATAAAAGTGAAAATACCGGCTGGGAGAGGTTGTCTCTCACCTGTAATCCAAGAACTTTAGAAAACCAAGGCAAAAGGATTGCTTGAGCCTGGGAAATATATTGAGATACCTGTCTCTACAAAAAGCAAAAAATGAAAATTAGCCATGCATGGTGGCATGTGCCTGTAGTCCCAGCTACTCAGGAGGCTGAAGTGGGAGGATCACTTGAGTACAGGAGGTTGAGGCTAGAGTGAGCCATGATTGCACCACTGCATTTCCGCCTAAGTGACAGAGCCAGGTGCTGTCAAAAAAAAAAAAAAAAAAAAAAAAATCCTAACCATGATTAAATTTAAACTCTATTTAAACACATCCACGATATGGAGTTATTGTATATAAAGACTATTCTTTAGTAATAAAAACATAAACTATGAAGTGCTGTGCATGTCCTGGATTAAAGACTAGGTAATTAATTATAACTTTGGAACTACCTTCATTCTTTCACTTATCTACTATCTCTTTATACATTTTTCCAGCAAATATTTATGGAAATATATTATTTTCAAGACACACACTGAGACATAAAGTGGAATAGCAACACAGGATATCTAATTTAAGGCTTTCTTTTTCTAGTGGATTTTTATATCATACATATGTGTAAAATATGAGACCAATATCTCATGATTGCAATAAATGTGATATATTAATATGAGAGAATAAAGTGGCAATGGTTTGTAAAAGAGTTGCAAAATGTCCTAAGATTTAAGGGATGAGAAGTATTTTAATTTGTAAAAATATGAACAACACAGAGGATTAAAGAAAAAAAGGTTCACAAAGGCTAGAAATCACACACAGTGTATAATTTGGACCCAAGAGTGACCAGTTTAACTGAAACATAATAGAGCTACAGTGGGGCAGAGATGTTGCCTGAATGTTATTCAACTGAGATTTTTCTAGATTTCCATGATCCTCCAGCACTTTATTACTTGGCGTCCTTTTTGTGAGTGGGGCACTTTGCAAAATACGTAGTCTGAGAGCTGGAGCAGAACAATGTTAATTGGCCCATGTGAGGATTAGACCCTGTGCCTTGACCTCATTAGCACCAGACTCTAAGCCGCTAAGGCACCTAATTGAAACTGGCTCCAAGTAAAGGCCTTTCTTGTTACCTTCTTTTCCCTTTATTTTTAAAAAAATAAGTACAAAGAAATGTTCTAATATTATTACTATGTACAAAACACTGCACCAAACTTTTTATCTTTATATACCCTTATTAACATTTTTAAAGTAGATGTCTAAAGGAGAATATTGTTACATGTATGTGTGCATTAGATTTATGATACAATTAAAATACTTTGTATTTAAAATTTTAGAAATTAAACTTTTATTAGGACATTAGAATATAAATGTCATGTGCCCTTTAGAGTTTAGGGATGTACTTAAATAGTACAATTCTCCCTGCCCAGTTAAAATAGTACTTTTATGATTAATTCATGTAGAATAACAGATATTCAAGAATAAACACATTTCAGCCATTATAAGGAATTTAGGAGATAGTACAATGCATAAAACATCACAGATATAAGGATCATTTCCCCATTTTTAGGGTCTGGTTCTCTAGAAAAATAGTAAATTTAATTATGTTTTAACATTATATTTTAACTTTTTTATCTCATCACAACATTCATGAAAAAATTGCTGTGTTAAAATATTTTTTAAAAGGTGCTGTTAGTAAATCAAGTAATTGTAGTTCCCTAAGAAAAAGAAAATTATTTACAAAGACAGCTTTAATTAGGTCTTTCATATTCATGGGTTGTACTTCTTAGGTTCTACATGTGTGAATTTAACCAATCATCGATAGAAGTATTTTAAAAAATAAAAATAACACAAATAAAACAATATAGTATAAAAACTATTTACATAGGTTTTATATTAGGAATTATAAGTGATCTAGAGATAGTTTAAAGTATATGAAAGGGTGTGTAATGGTTATATGAAAATACTATGTCGTTTTATATAAGGACTTGAGCATCCTTTAATATCCACAGGTTGGCAGCAGGGGTTCTGGAACTAATTCCCTGCAGATACTCATGGACAATTGTCTATTATAAACACTTTAAAATACCACCTGAACCATGAAATAAGGAGATTACATACTGAATTTTTATACATTGGGCATTCAATGGTGAAGTTAAAGAGAAAATGCACAGTACTACATGTGAACACTAAGTAGTGAAAGGAACCCGTTTTTCAATTTTTTTTCATCCTTCTGGGAAGATTTCTTAAACAGGTGCAGGCTTAAAATATAAAGGTGTATTTATTTTACTTCTAAAAGTGCTTACAATAGATGATTCAGAATCTGGACATTACTAGTAAGTAAGCATGAACTAACTAAACTACCTACATACCTTTCATTGGCTAAAGTTAATCACAGTGTATAATAATTTTATTAATGAAACCAAAACTTGCTTCATTTATAGGAGATATAGTAGGTCTTGCCCTAGTGTTTTCTGAAGACTGAGCAATCTGGAAACCAAACTAGAATTTATAGAGCTATAGAATTTTAAATTTAGTTTTCCCTCAGAAAAATTTCCATTATATTGGATGAAGATAATATGTTACATTACTTAAATGTAACATATAATCACAAACTGGATTTAAAGGAATTTGTTACATTTCTCTTTTTAATTTTTATTGTCTAAAGTGTTTATTTAAAAAAGCCAAGTTCCAAACTGACTCCATTCCCACAGCATTCTAAGGTGGAGATGGGTGATAGTCTGTGAGAAGCATCTGCAGCTGACCCTCAGGAGGCCTAGGATTTGCTCTATCTTCTGCTTTCCTAATGTCCAATGCAGTTGAGCACCTTATTATTTGACATTTCTCTATCTACAACTTATCTGGTAACAAGCTGATTCAAATCTTCACTTATGATCATGTTGCTCTTACTGAGTTATAAGAGCTCTTATTGCTTTATGTATCTTGGATTCATGTCCTTTATCAAACATATAAATTGCAATTTTTTTTCCCCAGTGGCCTTTCTTTTAGTTCCCTAATGGTATATTTCGAAAAACTTTCTAATAACCTCACTGAAGTCAAATTTATTATTTAAAAAAAAATTTCATGGCTTATGCTTACAATATACTTTTCTTTTTGTCATAATGTGACTTATTTTAAAAATGTCTATGCTTAATTCAAGATGGCAAATAATTTCTCCTATATTTTATTTTAGTTCTATACTTTTAGTCTTTGCTTTAGGTGTATAATCCAATTCCAGTTAGTTTTTTATTTGAATGAGTGGTAAGTCTAGAGACACATTTTTGTTTGTTTGTCTATGGGTATCTAATTGTTTCACCATTTTTGTTTGTTTGTATATGGGTATCTAATTGTTTCACCATTTTTGTTTGTTTGTATATGGGTATCTAATTGTTTCACCATTTTTGTTTATTTGTATATGGGTATCTAATTGTTTCACAATTTGTTGAAAAGACTATCTTTTATCAATTGAATTAGGTTGGCACCTTTTTAAAAAATCGATTGACCATATATGTCCTGGTCTATTTTTGAACGCTAGTATATTCCAGTGATTTATTTTTACATCCGAATACAACAACACACTCTGAATTACTGTAGTTTTAAGTCTTGAAGTCATACAGTAAGAATTATCTACCTTTGCTACTTTTCAAAGTTGTTTTGGGTCTCTTAGGTTCTCTGTATTTCCATAAAAATTTTAAAAGCAGTTTGCCAATTTTATAGTAAAAAAATTAGCCTGTTGGGGTTTTCATTGAGATTGCATTTTAACTGCAGATTAAGTTTTGACATCTTAACAATATTGGGACTCTTGATCCATGAGCATGTTATTTCTCTCCCTTTATTTGTGTCTTCTGTAATTTCTCTAAGCAATATTTAATAGTCTTTGGTGTAAAGGTCATATTCACATTTACTTATGTCCATCCCTAAATACACAATATTGTATGCTCTTATAAGTGGTCTTTCTTAAAATTTCAATTTCAAATTATTCATTTTTAGAAATGAAAATATACCAACATTCACATATTGACCATGCATCTGGCAACCTAGCTAAACTCACTTATAAATTATCACAGTTTTTAAAAGTTCTTTAGGGCTTTCTGCATAGATGATCATGCTGTTGGCAAATAAAGACAATTCTATGTCTGCTGTACAATCTGTATTCCTTGTGTTTCTTGCCTACTGTACTGGCTAGTACCTTTCTAAGTCAAGTACAAGTAGTGAGAAAATGCTTCCTTGTATTGTTTCTGATCTTACTAGAAAACATACAGTTTTTCATTGTTATACATAGTGCTGAGTGTAAGTTTTACAAAGATACCTTTATCAGGTTGAAAATGATTTCTTTTGAATTATGGGTATCATGTAATGGCAACGTCCGGGCTTTTAGTTAAACTGTCATTTGAACAGTGAACTTTTGTGATTTTTTCCAACATGGGCATTTTGATAGAATTTCTGTAAGCCTGGGTTGAAAGACATTTCTTAAATTTTAATATGTTATATTTTATTTTTCAGTTCAACACTTTTCTATTTTTTGTGTGATTTCTTCTTACTCATCAATTAATAAAGAATGTTTATTAATAAGGACAATTTTTAGAGAGTTTTCTGTAATGATTTTCATTGTGGCCAGAGAATGTCAATGATATTTTCCAATTTAAGGGTGCTTTTTGAAATTTAATGATGCTTCATGTGGCATGAAATTTTATCTGTTTTGTAAAATAATCTATGTATCACTGAAAATAATGCATGTCTTGTTATTTTCATATGAGTATTCTCTAAATATCTGTTAGGTTAAGTTGGTTGATAATGCTCTTCAAAATGTCCTTACTAATTTTCTATTTAATAGTTTTGAGATAGCAGTGCAGCAAAAATCCAATGGAACTATAGTATTTCTACAGTTCTCTCTCTCCTCACTGTCTCTCCCTCTCACCTCTGTATTCTATAAATTTTGCATTATTCATTGAAACTCATATTTCCCTAAATATTTAAGATTGTTATGTCCCCATTGATAAATTGATATAATTATTGGTATTAAAGACCTACTTTATGCTGGTAACATTTCTTTTCTGACATTTCTTTTCTGACATTTAAATGGTCTTATATGAAAACATTATTCCAGTTTCTTTGGATGAATATTTGCGTAACATTTTTATTCTAGTCTTTTGCTTTTCAAGTACTTCTGTAGTAACAGATATTTTAATATCCATTTTAAAGTTGTCTCTCCATCATCTTTTGGCTTGCATATTTTCTGACATCATGTACTTGGATCTATTTCTGGGTAATCTATTTTGTTCACACTGGTTTCTTGTCTACTCCTATGCCAGTGCTACATTCTTTTAATTATAGAAGCTTAGTACATTTTAAAGTCTGACAGTACTAATCTCTGTGGTAGTTTAGTAACCACCTCTCTTTTGCTCTGAATGGTTCCTTGGTTATTCTTACATGTTTGCCTACCATAGGAACTTAAGAATCAATTCTTCTAACTCTATAAAAAAAAATAGGAGTTGTCCTTATTGGGGTAAGATTTCATTTATAAATTAAAGAGTACTGACATCTTTGTAATGTTGAGTTATCCTGTCAAACAATGTGAAACAGCTTTTATCTTCTCCAGGTCTCTGTCTCTGTCTCTCTCTCTCTCTCTCTCTATATATATATATAAATATATTCACACAAATACTTATATAACCTGTACATTTAACTACATAAGAATATTTTTAAAATTTATTTATATTTAAATATCTTTAAAATACGTACAAATGTTATTTAATATTTTAAAAGTTTTAAAATTTTTTCTGTATAAATTTTGCACATTTTTAAATTAAAGTTTATGTATTTATTTTGTGTGGTTGCTGTTTTAAATGTTTTTTCCTCTACTACTTTGTATTCTGATTGTTTATTGTTTAGTATAAGAAGGCTATTGATTTTTATGTATTGACTTTATATCTTGCTATACAATGAATTATTTTATTGATTGAATTAATTCTGTCATTGGTGTTTTATGTATTTCTAGGTATACTGTCATAATACCAAGCATAAAAATAGTTTTACTTCCTTGATACCAGTTTGTATGCCTTAACTTGAATACTCTCATCTAATGGCATTGGCTAATAGCTCTAGTACTATATTAGACAGCAGCAAAATAAAATGTGCATTCTTGCCTGTCTTCCTGACCTTAGTGAAAATGTCTCTAGTGTTTCCCTTTATACTTTAGGAGATTAAATATTTCTGTCTTTGTGTATAAATCCAATATCTGTGATATATATATTTAAATGAATTTATATATGTATTTATATATTGATATATGTAGTTATATATTTATGAAAAAAATGTATCATGTCTTTTCTTTTGTTTTTATTATACTTTAAGTTCTGGGGTACATGTGCAGAATGTGCAGGTTTGTTACATGGGTATACATGTGCCATGGTGGTTTGCTGCATCCTTCCCCCCACCCCATTTATATTAGGTATTTCTCCTAATGTTATCCCTCCCCATCCCGCCCATCCCCTGCTATCTGTACCCTACGCTCCCCCACCCCGCTACCCCATGACAGGCCCCGGTGTGTGATGTTCCCTCCCTGTGTCCATGTGTTCTCATTGTTTAACACCCACTTATGAGTGAGAACATGTGGTGTTTGGTTTTCTGTTCTTGTGCTACTTTGCTGAGAATGATGGTTTGCAGCTTCATCCATGTCCCTGTGAAGGACATGAACTCATCTTTTTTATTGCTGCGTAGTATTCCATGGTATATATGTACCACATTTTCTTTATCCAGTCTCTACTTGATGGGCATTTGGGTTGGTTCCAAGTCTTTGCTATTGAAAACAGTGCCACAATAAACATACATGTGCACGTGTCTTCATAATTGAATGTTTTATAATCCTTTGGGTATATATGCAGTAATAGGATTGCTGCTCAACTGGTATTTCTAGTTCTAGATCTTTGAGGAATCACCATAGTGTCTTCAACAGTGGTTGAAATAATTTACACTCCCACCAACAGTGTAAAAGCATTCCTATTTCTCCATATCCTTTCCAGCATCTGTTGTTTCCTGATTTTTTAATGATCGCCATTCAAAATGGCATGAGATGGTATCTCAATGTGGGTTTGATTTGCATTTCTCTAATGACCAGTAATGATGAACTTGTTTTCATATGTCTGTTGGCTGCAAAAATGTCTTCTTTTGAGAAGTGTCTGTTAATATCCTTTGCCCACTTTTTGATGGGGTTGTTTTTTTCTTGTAAATTTGTTTAAGTTCTTTGTAGATTCTGGATATTAGCTCTTTGTCAGATGGGTAGATTTCTAAATTTTTTTCCTATTCTGTTGTTTGACAGTTCACTCTAATGATAGTTTCTTTTGCTGTGCTTGCCAGTTTACTCTAATGATAGTTTCTTTTGCTGTGCAGAAGCTCTTAAGTTTAATTAGATCCCATTTGTATATTTTGGCTTTTGTTGCCATTGCTTTTTGGTGTTTTAGTCATGAATTCCTTGCCTATGCCTATGTCCTGACTAATATTGCCTGGGTTTTCTTCCAGGGGTTTTATGATGTTAGGTCTTATGTTTAAACCTTTAATCCATATGGAGTTAATTTTTGTATAAGGTGTAAGAAAGGGATCCAGTTTTAGTTTTAAGCATAAGGCTGGCCAGTTTTTGCAACACCATTTATTAAACAGGGAAACCTTTCCCCATTGTTGCTTTTGTCAGGTTTGTCAAAGATCAGATGGTTGTAGATGGGTGGCATTACTTCCAAGGCCTCTGTTCTGTTCCATTGGTCTATATCTCTGTTTTGGTACCAGTACCTTGCTGTTTTGATTACTGTAGCCTTGTAGTATAGTTTGAAGTCAGGTAGCCTGATGCCTCCAGCTTTGATCTTTTTGCTTATGATTGTCCCGGCTATGCGGGCTCTCTTTTTGTCCCATCTGAAGTTTAAGGTGGATTTTTCCAATTCTGTGAAACAAGTCAATGGTAGCTTGATGGGGATGGCATTGAATCTATAAATTACTTTGGGCAGTATGGCCATGTTCATGATATTCATTCTTCCTACCCGTGAGCATGGAATGTTTTTCCATCTGTCTGTGTCCTCTCTTATTTCCTTGAGCAGTGTTTTGTTGTTCTCCTTGAAGAGGTGCTTCGTATCCCCTCTCAGTTGTATTTCTAGGTATTTTATTCTCTTTGCAGCAATTGTGAATGGAAGTTCACTCATGATTTGGCTCTCTGTTTGTCTGTTATTGGTGTATAGGAATGCTTGTGATTATTGCATATTGATTTTGTATCCTGAGACTTTGCTAATGTTGCTTATGAATTTAAGGGGATTTTGGGCAGAGACGATAGGGTCTTCTAAATATACAATCATGTCATCTGCAAATAGAGCCAATTTGACTTCCTGTTTTCCTAATCGAATATCCTTTTTTTCCTTTTCTTGCCTGAATGCCCTGGCCAGAACTTTCAACATTATGTTGAATAGGAATGGTGAGAGAGGGCATCCTTGACTTGGGCCAGTTGTCAAAGGGAATGCTTCCAGCTTTTACCCATTCAGTATGATATTGGCTGTGGGTTTGTCATAAATAGCTCTTATTATTTTGAGATACAATCCATTGATACCTAGTTTATTGAGAGTTTTTAGCATAAAGGGCTGTTGAATTTTGTCAAAGGCCTTCTCTGCATCTATTGAGATGATCACGTGGTTTTTGTCTGTGGTTCTGTTTATGTGATGGATTACGTTTATAGATTT
>CAUYLG010050672.1:0-18529 GCA_963573385.1 Cacajao melanocephalus | reverse complement strand
AGTCATTAAGAACTTGTCTTATGCATCTGAGTGCTCCTGTATTGGGTGCATATATATTTATGATCATTAGCTCTTCTTGTTGCATTGATCCTTTTACCGTTATGTAATGTCCTTCTTCGTTTCTTTTAGTCTTTATTACTATTAAAGTCTGTTTTATCAGAGACGAAAATTATAACTCCTATTATTAATTGTTTTGCTCTCCATATGATTGGTGAATCTTCCTCCAACCCTTTGAGTCAATATGTGTCCTTGCATATGAGATAGATCTGGATACAGTGTACCGATGAGTTTTGACTTTTTATTCAATTTGCCTGTCTGTGTCTTTGATTGGGGCATTTAATCCATTTAAATTTAGGATTAATATTAATATATATGAGTTTAATATTGTCATTTAATGCTAGCTGGCTGTTTTGCCCATTAGTTAATATAGATTCTTCATTATGGTAATACTCTTTACCTTTTGGTAAGTTTTTGGGATGACTAATACTGGTTGTTCCTTTCTGTATGTAGTGCTTCTTTCAGAAGCTCTTGTAAAGCAGGCCTGGTGGTGATGAAATCTCTGAGTACTTGCTTGTTCGTGAAAAATTTTATTTTTCCTTCACTTATGAAGCTTAGTCTGACTGGATATGAGATTCTGGGTTGAAAATTCTTTTCTTTGAGGATATTGAATACTGACCCCCACTCTCTTCTAGTTTGTAGGGTTTCTGCTGAGAGATCTGCTGTGAGTCTAATAGGCTTCCCTTTATGGGTAACCTGACCTTTCTCTCTAGCTGCCCTTAGAATCTTCTCCTTTATTTCAACCCTAGTGAATTTAATGATTATGTGTCTTGGGGTTACTCTGCTTGAGGAATATCTTTGTGGTGTTCTCTGCATTACCTAAAGTTGAGTATTATCCTGCCTTACTAAGTTAGGAAAGTTTTCCTGAATAATATCCTGAAGAATATTTTCCAGCTTGGATTCATTCTCTTCATCACATTCAGGTACACCTATCAAATGTAAATTAGGTCTTTTCACATAGTCCCATATTTCTTGGAGACTTTGTTCATTCCTTTTTACTCTTTTTTCTCTAATCTTGTCTTCTTGTTTCATTTCATTAAGTTGGTCTTCGACCTCTGATATCCTTTCTTCTGCTTGATCAATTCGACTGTTAAAACTTGTGCGTAGTTCGTGGAGTTCTCGTATTATTTTTCAGCTCTGTTAATTCACTTATATTCCTCTCTAAATTGTCTATTCTTGTTACCATTTCATCAAACCTTTTTTCAAAGTTCTTAGTTTCTTTACATTGAGTTAGAACATGTTCTTTTAGCTCACAGAAGTTTCTTACTATCCATCTTCTGAAGCCTGATTCTGTTAATTGATCGCACTCGTTCTCCATCAGGCCTTGTTCCCTTGTTGATGAGGAACTGTGATCCCCTGTAGAAGGAGAGGCATTCTGATTTTGGGTGTTCTCAGCCTTTTTACGCTGGTTTCTTCCCATCTTTGTGGATTTATCCACCTGTCATCTTTGTAATTGCCGACTTTCAATTTGGGTCTCTGGGTGGACGTCCAACTTGTTGATTCCCAGCGCCAAAATCTGAGCAACCCACTGCACCGGCTGAAACAGCAGCGTTGAGATTCGTGGTGCTTTTCTGACCAGGAATCTCCAGTCTGACTTCCCTCTTCAGTCCGTATTTCAATCAGCTGAATGGGCGACTCTGCCTTCCTGGAGCTCCAAACATCGACCAAAAGGGCACCGTCCCGTTTACTCTGCACCAAGAACTGCCGTGCCAGGGCACCGGCAAAACCACCACGCCAGCCACAAGAGTCGAGCTGGCGACCCGTGGGGCTCCTCCGCTGGGAATCTCCTGGTCCATGGGCAACGAAAATTCATCTGGAAGTGTGGTGTCCACTTGTTCTCTGTGCTTTCACTGGGAGCTACAATCCTGAGCTGCTAGTAATCGGCCATCTTGGATCTCCCTCCCACATCTGTAGTCTTTGGCTGTTAGGTCTATGTTCATTGCAAATATTTTTTCTGACTTTACTAAACTTCAATTTCTCTACCTTTCCTCAAATATAAAGCAGCTATTTCCCCAAAGTACCACAGTATTTTCTTTTTTTAGCAATGATTAGTGTAACACTTGGTACCTAAATTCTAAAAGTGTTTCACAGAGAAATTTACAGTGGTAATAAATTGACATTTCACCGAGGCAACTGCTTTTGAAAAGAATTGGCACTTAATTCATATCTATGATGAGGAATGTTTCAGGTTGTAAATGAACATTGATTAAAACTTGACATTACTCAGACAGGCTATATTTGCTCACATTTATTCTCCTGCAATTGTAAATAGTAGCCAACACACAAAAATAAAGTATATAAGAACATAATATTTTTAAAAGTAAGATTAACAGTGTAAGAAGGAAAATCTCAGACATAGCAGATAGACAATGTAGAAAACTGAAATGGAATCCCAGAGTAAGAAAAAAAAACCAGAAAAATGACTACTTAACAATTACCATGCTACATGTGGAACTTAACTAGACCATTCAAAACAAGACCAATTTCTAATGCAAATTTTCTCAGGTTTTGAGATTTACTTAATTAAAAAAATATATTATAGATACATGTTTTACTAAAGATTTTCCTTTAGCCACTCAATATACTGATTTATCAGCCTGTAACTAATTTTTAGTTCTAGAAGTGAAAATGCTCCATGGAATCCATCCTCAACATGGTTATGAGTCACCTGAACTCCAGCGTTCCGTAGTCGTGTGACATACATGAGTCCATCATCTCTTAAGACATCATATTGACAGGTGACAACATAGGTCAGGGGTAAACCATGTAACTTGTTGTCATCAGCCAACAAAGGGGCTGCCCGCACATCTAGGAACCCTGGATATTTTTTAGCCAGCTCAGAACTACCATAATTTGGATTGCTATAAACATATCCTTTTATAAACCTCTCAGGGAGCAAGGAACTCCAATTAACAAATTTGAAGAGATGACTTGATTCCACAGGTACATGTTGTCTGGACAGCATGGCTTTTTCAAGTGATCTATCGGTGGTAAAATATTCACTCCAGAATCTGACCATGAGTGGCTTGTGCAGAAATGGAAAACGTGAATTTTCTTGATATGATGGTGAATCTACATCAAGAGGCTGAAGGGCAGGATAAATCAAAGCCTGGATCTTGAGTTTGATCTTGACATCTGGGTCATCAAGGAGCTGAGAAACAAGATGATTTGCACAAATTGTTTTCATTTAAAACAATGAAATAACCCTAATAAGCTTATCTATATGTCGATCTATTATCTATCTTCTTTTTATCTAAGTATTCATAATCTCATAAAGACTTAAGTAATAAATGAAACATACCATCACAACAAGCTTTCTGACATTTAAAATGTGTTTCTAGAACTAGATGTTTATCCATTAAAGGATATTTTCAACTTAAGGAAAATCTTCTGTCATATATGTTTTATGGATAATCCAAAAAGATCTAAATGATCATTAGAAAGTTAATGTCCTAACCTTTCTGCTAGGAATGATAACCAGAAGAACTGCATAAATATTCTCATCCATTAATGTAAAAGTTTATTAAAATAGGCCTGGTGTAGTGGCTCATTCCTGTAATCTCAGAAATTTGGAAGGCTGAAGTGGGTGGATTGCTTGAGGTTAGGAGTTCGAGACCAGCTGGCCAACATGGCAAACCCCTGTCTCAACCAAAAATACAAAAATTAGCCAGGCATGGTGGTGCACAACTGTAATTCCAGCTACTCAGGAGGCTGAGACATGAGAATTGCTTGAACCTGTGAGGTGAAGGTTACAGAGAGCTGAGAAAACACCACTGCACTCCAGCCTGGGAGACATAGTGAGATACTGTCTCAAAAAAAAAAGTTTATTAAAATATACCAGTATACCAATAAGCTTTCTCATGAAGAAGAAGGATCACTTAATAGAGGTTTCTGACATGGCTTTGATTCTAAAGTGACATGACACTTTAGGAAATTTGTGCAAGCCTTTTGTGAGAAATGGTCTATTGGCATCAGTCTTACATCAAGCCTGTTGTGCTAATATTTGTAATAATCAGTGGTCTGTAAAGAGGGATATACAAATACCAGGTAGGAAAAAAAGGGGATTTGTAGGAATGAAATATTACAAAATATGTTTTAAATTGTGAGAACATATAGATTAAAATTAATTTTACATGTTTTCAAAGTGCATAATATATTTTAAAAGATGTATAGAACTTCTATATAAAAATACAGATATTATTAGATATAACCCCAAATATTTTGCAAATTGTGGTATTTACCTACATTTTAACTACAGTTATCAAAACAGACCATTTTGGAGACTATTTATAAAGATTGTTACAAGTTACCAGGTATTTTTATATAAATTTACTCATATGACCCTCAAAGAACTCCTTAAAGTTGAAAGAGTTCATTTTTCTTACAGGTGAGAAAACGAATTTTTAGAGACATTAAGCCAATATCAAATCTAGAGATTACTGCATCTCCAAATTTCCTGACGTCCAGTCTAATGCTTTTGCTGCTTCATTATGAAATCCATAGTAATGATTAGTAATCTACCTGTGAAGTTTCAAATACTTGTTTTATATTGTGGTTGAAACAAAGTGAAATTGTAATTCCTTACTTTTGAGAATATTGTCCAACAGACTCTAGCAGTCAAAACATTTTTAGTGTAAAAAATATATAAATAAATATAATTAACAAAACAAATAACAGCAATGTTTTAAAGTTGCTTTAGAACCCTCATTTGTAACTGAAGTCAACTGATAAAATCTAACCTTCTACTTCTGATCTTAGAAAGAAGACCTTAGGTAGCTTCTTCTCCTGACTAGCACACCATCCATGGGAAAATAGTTTAGTTCTTTCCCACTACTACATGGGAAAATAGTTTTGATGTTTAAACAATCAATAGCAGTGTTTCTTCTTCATCATAAAAACAAAACCAATTCTACATATAATCTGGGGTAAAAATGCCAGTTATTATTATACTACCATTATTACAGATAAAGAGATCTGATTTTACATATACATACAAAAATCATTTGAATTCTTCGTATTTCTTCTTTGTAAGTGGCATGGGAATCTTTGAATGTGTTGACAATTTTCTAAAAATAGGATGATTATTTTGGTAATAGAGGAATATATCATCAAAGATTACATGAATTCATCTGAACCTCTAATAAGGTAATAGAGTCACTAGTCTCACAATTATATGATCTCATTCATCTACTTAGTGTAATATTTTACTGACACATGTTATTTTATTTTTTATGCTTTTTAGAGACACGGCCTTACTCTGTCACCCAGCCTGGAAGATAGTGGCATGATTACAGCTTACTGTAACCTTGAACTCCTGGGCTTAAGAGATCCTTCTGCCTCAGCCTCCTCAGCCCCCCAAGTAGCTAGGAGTATAAGCTCACACTACTATGCCAGGTTAATTTTTCTTTTTCATTTTTTTTTTAATTTTTGTAGAGACAGGGTCTCACTATGTTTCCCAGGCTGCTCTCAAATTCCTGGTCTCAAGTGATTCTTCTGTCTTGGCCTCCCAGAGCACTGGGATTACAGTTGTGAACTACCACATGCAGCCTATAACTTTAAATGAGTGATTTATCCAAAGAATTCCCTTAAGAAAGAAAAAAATCTATGACAGAAGCAGAGATTGACATTATAATGTTTTAGTCATTTCTTCTCAATATTCTCTTTAATGGTTTCAAAAAAATTAACATCTCCTATTTGCATTTATATTTTAATACATGCATTAAATATGTTTATAAGTAGACTATTTGTTAAAAGCATAGAAATTATGCACATCATACCTGTTGAGTCACTGCTGCAGCTAAATTCCCTCCTGCACTATCTCCAGAAATACCGATTCTCTCAGGGTTCACACCATATTTTGCAAGAATGTTTTTACGTAAGAACCACCTTAAGGAATTATATACATCTTCAAATTGAATTGGGAAATGATACTTAGGTGCTAACCTGTAGCTGTAGAGAGAAAACAGTTTACACATCTTTTGTTATTTGTTTTTATTAAAGCATAATACATTAGGGTGGTGTGAAAGTGATGGCAAAAACCACAGTAACTTTTGCACCAACCTAATGCATGCTGGAAGTGCACACAAGTATATAATTTCTTTAATTTTCAAACTGAACATAGCCATATAACCAGCACCCAGATCATGAAACATAACATTGCCAGCACCCCAGAAACCTTTTGTTTACTCTCTTTAATTCCTGAAGTATCCACTAATTTGACATAACAGCATAAATTATTTTTCCCTCGTTTTGACCTTTAAAGAAATGAAATCATATAGCATATACTCCTATGTATCTGGTTTCAATTGCTCAACATTATGTTTCTGAGCCTCATTCACGTTGCTTCTATCTTCCTGTACAGTACTCTGTTGTTTGAATATACCACAAATCATTTACCCATTAACATGCTGATGGGCTAAGTGAAATAAGCCAGTCATAGAAGGATAAATACTGTATGTTTCAACTTATATAAGGTGTCTAAAACAGCCAAATTCATAGAATCAGAGTAAAAAGATGGTTGCAAGAGCTATGAGGGGGAGGAATTGGGGGGTTACTGATGAGCTGGCATAAAGTTTCAGTCAAACAGGTTGGATAAGCTCTACAGATCTTCTGTACAATGTTGTACCTATAGTAAAAAATAATGCAAATTTTAAAATTCATTAAGCGGGTAGATTATATATTAAATGTTCTTATAAACAATTAAACAAATAAATACTAAATAAATATTTTTCCAACTTAAAAAATGTTACGGGGATTTAGGCTGCTTGCAGTCTCAGGCACAAACAGTGTTGCTATGAATATTCTAGTACATGATTTTGGTGACCATATGCATGTATTCTGTTGATATTGATAGTGCCAGAGCTATGCATAAATGCTTAGGTTTGCTTAATAATGACCAAGAGTTTCATTAAGTAGTTTACCAAGTTATTTTCAAGCCAGAGCTTATGAAAGTGTTATTAATTCAAAACCTTATCAACACTTGATATTTTATGTCTTTCGCATTTTATCTATAATATCAAGTATATAAAGGTATCTCATAACAGTCTTAATTTGTATTTTCCTGATGGATAGTACATTTTCATATATTTATTGATTATTTGGATATCCTTTTCAGTAAATTGTCTTTCTGAGTCTTTTCCCTATATGTCTATTAATTGGTAGGTGTTTGTATATTTTGGATTTGAAAAAATATATATGTATTTAAAATTTTTTATAGTATACATATTTGTATATGTACATGTATACACACACACCAACTTTAAGACTTCTATTAATGTCTTTTGATGAAGATAAGTTCTTAATTTTTAATATTATCACTTTATTGAGATAGTCATAACCCATAAAATTAACCCATTAAAAGTATGCAATTCAGTGGTTTTCAATATATTCAAAGTTGTGCAACCATTGCCACAACCAATTTTAGAACATTTTCATCATGCCGAAAAGAAATCCTATACCTATTAGTAGTGACTTCTCATTTCCCCCAATCCTCCAAACCAAACCACAGGCAACCATTAATCTCCATTCTATCTTTATACATTTGCCCTATTTTAGACATTTTATATAAATGGAATCACAAAACTTGCCATTTATGACTGGCTTGTTTCATCTAGCATAATATTTTCAAGATTTGTCCACACTGTAGCACTCCTATTAACAAACAAATAATTAACTGATAAATGAATAAAATGTGGTGTATCTATACAATTGAATATTTGTATAGATATGCCATATTTTATTTAAACACTCAATTGAATTTTAACTATTCAATTGCATAGATATACCACATTTATTCATCCACTTATCAGTTGATGAACATTGAGTTGTTTCCACTTTAAGGTTTATGAATAATAATTGCATGAACATACAAATGTTTATATGGGAATGTTTTCATTTCTCTTGTGTGTACACCTAGAAATGGAAATACTGGGTCAATAAGGTAACTCTTTGACCTTTCAGGGAGCTGCCAAAGTGTTTATTCCCACCAGCAGTATAGAAGATTCCCTTTTTTCCATGTCCCCACTAACATTTGTTATTATCTTTTTAAATACATATATAATACCCATCCTAGTGACTGTGAAGTGGTATTTCATTGTAGTTTTGATTTGCATTTCTCCAATGACTAATGATATTCAGCAACTTTTCATGTGCTTATTGGCCATTTAAATTTATATACCACCAAAATTATCTCTTTTAATATTGGAATACTTCATCTTTAATATAAATAAAATGAGACTATTTGAAGGCAAGGCATTTATTTGCATAATATTTAAAAGTGTATTTTATCTTTCAAGTAATGTGATTTATTAGTCATGTCAATGAATCTAACACAGGTGTAGGTTTTATACTGTAATTTCACTTGCCATGTTTAAGAAAATTCTCTTTAAGAATAAAGTTGGAATGCAAAACAGCTTTAGCCTGAATTTTCTAATTGCATTTTACAAAATATTATTCTAGCCTCTATATTTACGAGTGATTACATAAAACCAAATATTGAGCATGATTATGTCCCAATTTTATAATAATGATATAACTTGACAAATGGTGATGAGTATGTTATTTTTTTCACTTTTCATTTACTTTCTGAAGTTTAAATTTAAATATATACTGCTCTGGCATGGGTCTACCCAGCAGTCCACCCCTAATTTTGCTGTCCCTACATGGATTATTCATCTAACACAATTTTATATGAACTCATCTATTTTGTTTAATTTGATAATTTTTTAATATACTTAGCCCAGTGTAGCCAGTATTTAAAATATAGGCTATATTTTAAATATTTAGAATTATGCAGCCTATATTTTAGGCTTATACACTGGGCTAAGTCTGTTTCAAGGATGTTATCACTTACTCTTCACAATGACCATCTGAGATGGAAATTATTTATGATGCACTTTTATAGATGATCCTGTGACTCATTTCTAAAGACTGTGAATTAAGGGTTGAAAGGAAATACCATCCCGGTAATTATGTCCGTAAATGATACAGTTTAAATTGATGTGAAAAAAAATCTTTATGCTGTTTCTTTTTGCCTAAATAATACTTGTACACACATATACAGATATTTTTTCCCCAAGTCTAATCAGGTTAGACCTAGTGCTCACTTGCAATTGCCTACTATTCATCTGAGAAACATTTATTTTTGGCATAATCATGCATGGGCCAAGAAAACTGAGAGAATCAACTGGGTGTATGGCTCAAGCCCGTAATCTCAGCACTTTGGGAGGCCGAGGCAGGTGGATCACTTGAGGTCAGGAGTTCGAGACTAGCCTGGCCAACATGGTGAAACTCCATCTCTACTAAAAACACAAAAATTAGCCAGGTGTGGTGGTTTGCACCCGTAATCCCAGCTATTCAGGAGACTAAGGCATGAGAATCACTTGAACCCAGGAGGCAGAGGGTGCAGTGAGCCAAGATCCTGCCACTGCACTCCAGCCTGGGTGACAGACTCCATCTCAAAAAAAAAAAAAAAAAAAAAGGAGTCTGACAGAATCCTGGCATGTTAGGCATCTGGCCAGAAAATAAAACAGCACAGATCTGACAGAATCCTGGCATGTTAGGCATCTGGCCAGAAAATAAAACAGCACAGATCTTACTTGGTTGATATGACAACAGCGTCAAGTCTGTCTGCCGTCCATCTTGACAGCAAGTCATAATCCTGTGAAGCTGAAGTAAAAGAAAAAAAGCAAGATATTAGTAAAATAGATAAATGAAGAGAAGGCTGTTTCCTTCACAAAATCCTGCTGCACTTCTTTCACATTCTGGCAGTTCTATTTTACCTTAAAACAAGAGAGACAAATTTAGCACTGTATTTATCTATAAGAAGTCATCCATCCATAACGCAGTGGAATTCAAGTTTCCCAGTGAAACTCCTAATGCTCTTCCTCCCTTTTACTTTTTGTCCTGCACATTTTGCCATTGGTCCTTCTATGTCAGCCTCATTCTCTAGATTAACCCGACTCTCTTACTGGAAGGAGGTATTGATTTGGCTCTGTTTTAGATGATGGGTATACAAAGATAAAAGACAAGTCACTAACTTGACCAGTATGTTGTCAGATATGTGAGCCAAGGAGATAAAGACAGAATTGTAGCAATGTAGAAGGATCACCTAAGCATGAGATGATAGAAAAAGCACCCGAATATAACTGGACTAGAACTAGGACCCCTTAAACAAACATTGGAATTTACTGCTCACACCTGTACTACTATTTTAAGAATGTACTTAGCTGAGGTGTGTCTTTGCCTCTTCTTCTCTCATCTAGGAGGAAGACTTAATGCTCCTTTTATCCATTTCCAACCTTTTAATTTATATCCAATTATTTTACCTGTGCTCTAAATCTTCTTCCCTTTTATTTCCTCTGGCATGTGTAGCTATCAGTCAACACTCTCAGCCCATTTCTTCGCTAACGTATTTCTATTTATTGCCTTCCTTTTTTCAGTCTACCAACTTTTTTATATTTCTCCCTTACAACAATAAAAGAAAATGCTCTTACTCAACTCTCAATCTATTATTATCTTATTTATTTCACAACTAAGTCCCTTTAAGGCCAGCAATTATTCTTACCATTTTATTTTCTTGCCTCTCACTTTTGCTTGCTGTAATTTGTTTCTCTGTGAATATCCCATCATGTTGGCAAGTCTCTCCTCAACAATATTAACATAAAAAGTTCAACATTTGGCTGGGCGCGGTGACACGCCTGTAATCCCAGCACTTTGGGAGGCCGAGGCGGGTGGATCACAGGGTCAAGAGATTGAAGCCATCCTGGCCAACATGGTGAAACCTCATATCTACTAAAAATATAAAAATTAGCTAGGCATGACATGCCTGTAGTCCCAACTACTCAGGAGGCTGAGGCAGGGGAATCACTTGAACCCAGGAGGCAGAAGTTGCAGTGAGCCGAGATTGAGCCGCTGCACTCCAGCCTGGTAACAGAGTAAGTCTCTGTCTCAAAAACAAAAAAAAAGTTCAACATCTGAGAGACATAATTCCATCCTACTTACTGGGCATCTCTACATCATCCAGTACTTTCATTATTTCCTCTTTCTTGAGGTTCTCACCTTCTTTGGCTTTGATTTTCTGACTTTTTAACCACCTCAGTGCTTTGCTGTCTCCTTATTCCTTCACCCAACAATTTTGTCTGCATTCCCCAGAGGTCTGTCCTCACCGTCCCAGTCATCCTGTCAGAAACGAGACACTCACTCAGATCTCTCTCTCTCTCTCTTTTCTTTCTGTCTTTTTCTCCTTTAACTTCCCACATCAATGGACAAATTTGCTTAAATTTGAGCCTGTAACATTTTCTTTTCAGGATTAATTTATTTTTTCTCTCTAGAGTTCAGAGCTCTTAACTTAATAGACCTAGCCCCATCTTCACTCCTGCTGCTAAGCTATACTGTATTCATTGGAGGTAAACAAATGAATATCAACAGCCCTAGGACTCAGCTGGGTGAAGTGATTTTCTCACACAATCAGGACTTTTATTCCAGTGCTTCCACTACTAAATATATTTCTCTTTCTGCTGTAATTCTATACATCAAGAAATATGCAACCTTCATTATTTTTGCTAAATTAAGTTTAGTCTAAAGCTGCCTCTTCACATATTTTAAAGGTTTCTCGATATGTAGTGAGTTGCAACTCAATTGGATATGTAACCTGCTCTTCTCCCAGTTACTGAGTTTCAGCCAAAGGTAACCAACTTGTTGAACCAGGTTCAAATAAGGCAAACGCTGAGATATTACCAATCTGGCTATTTCTGTGCCTCACTTCTGTTTTCTGAATGTCACTTTCCATTTTATATCTGTAACTCTCCTAGACCACGAGGCAGTGCTGGGGACTTTCTGAATCTATTCTGGTTAGGGAGGGCGCCTGATCCACAAGTAGTTCTTTGCTCAGTCAAACTCTGTTAAATTTAATTTGTCTAAGGTTTTTCTTCTAACATTCTGGCCAATTATTTCCTACATTTATCACTTTAAAACACACTCTATTATTTATTTACTTATCAATGGATTAAAGATTGTCTCCATTAGAATGTAAGCTCCAAGAAGACAATAATTTTTTTTTTTTGAGACAGACTTTTGCTCTGTTGCCCAGGCTGAAGTGCAACAGCATAATCTTAGCTCACTGCAACCACCACCTCCTGGATTCAAGCGATTCTCTTGCCTCAGCCTACCCATTAGCTGGGATTATAGGCAACCCTCTACCACGCCCGGCTAAATTTTTGTATTTTTCTGGTAGAGACATGTTGGCCAGGCTGATCCCGAGCTCCTGATCTCAAGTGATCCACTCAAAGCACTTGGCCTCCCAAAGTGCTGGGATTACAGGCATGAGGAAATTTTATCTGTTCAAAAATATATCCAAAGATCTTAAAATATTACCAGGCATGTAGTAAATATGTGACTAAATGGATAAAACATTAAATGGTTCTGTAATACCAAGTGGAGAATGATAGAAGTAACAAGGATTTCTTAGAGTAATTGTGATAAATAGGAAAAAAAAAAGTGTCTTCTCACATTTACCTGAATTGATGAGGAAATGCATATGTAGAAAAGAGTGATATAAAGCTTCAAGGAAAAGTAAAACTTTGCCAGAAGAACAAAGCATGAGAAGATAAAAGAGGCGGTAATGTCCATGCCGAAGGGCATATATACCTACTGAAGACTTAGTAAAATGTTTGCGAACTACCTCAGTGACAGAGATTTCTCAAAACATTCACTTACCAGCACTTCCCAAACACCAGCCACCACCGTGGATGTAAAACAACCCCCTTCTTAGTGCTTCAGACTTCCTCTTTGGCACATATACCCGAACAAGAATGTCATTGAATTTTGCCTCAGTCACGGTGACATTTTCATCTGAGGTTGGTGGGACTTCATAAATGCTCCAGGCAAGCATAAGGGAATCCATAATATGGTGAAGTCCCAGCAGCTCCACAAATGCAGCCTAAAAATGAAATTCACACACATTTTAAAATTCAAGTATCATATGTCAGAGAGATCTATGGACTTATAGGTACACTTTAACCCTTAATAAACTCAAGTGGAATGAAATAAAATTTCATGCATGGATCCTACTTGGTCCCTTTAAAAGAAACCAGAAGTGCAAAGGTTATGCCTAAAGTGGTTCTTTAAAAAGAGGAGTATACTGTGAAGGAAATAAAAATATTTCATCCCAAAATATATCTCCTTGACATGTTGCAAGATGGCTTTTCAGAAAGGCTGGAAATACAAGAATAGCTGAAAAGCTTTTTTTGTGGAGATTATTTGCATCTGTAGAGAAAATCTGCATTGATGCAGGCTTTCTCTGAGAGCCTTCATTTGTCCAGATTGAGGAAAAATCAAGTGAGAAGCTGACACCTCTAAAGGTCTGAAAGAAATGTTTAATATTTACCATCCATTCTCTCTGAGGGCTGCTACCTATGAGATTTCATCTACATAACAAGACCACTTTTGCTAACCATGTCTCCACTTCTCTTCTTCCCATAACCTGTCTTGCCACCATAATGTTTTCTGGCCAGCCACCATTCTTTCTGCAACCTCAAGATAGTCAAAAAAGGTGTCAACCATCTGGCCATTTCTTTGAGATTTTATATTTTGTAAGTCTATTATGCATGCTAAAATATGTATATGCCTTTTGTCCTATTAACCAGACCCGTCAGTTGACTTTCAGCAATCTTCAGAGGGCAAAGTTTTACGTTGACCCCTGCTACTAATTTAGTTCTTATTTCACTAAAATGTGTCAGGTTTTCTACCAAGCTTTAGGGTTTCAGAGATGAACCAAACAAATGCTCATCTCAAGAATCTCTAAGTGTAAAAGACAGATAAGTGAACTGTTAAAAAGCAATGTAAATACTATTACAGAGCTCTGTACAAGGTACTTTGGGAGTAAACAGCAGGTGTTTACAGAAGCTACCCGGGAGCAGCAACTGGAAAGTTGTTTTCAAACAGGAAAAGCAATTTTATCTGAGGCTTGAAAGAAATACCTTTTCCTAAGTGTTTTGCTGACCAAATAAGGACTAGAAAAACCCTCCCAGGTGGAGAAACTGGTTTAGTTTAGACAGGGAAGCTCTTACTGGTGCAGTGAGGTGTGGCTATAGAGCTGGTTGCACGTGGGAGCTGGGAGGCAGTGGGAGGGAAGGAATGAGTGGGAGGAAAAAAAGACAGTCGCTTGCCTTCCTGCAGCCCGTCCTTTCACTGTGGAATGAGTCAGCGTCCCGAGCACTCTATGTATAGTCATCTCAGTAATATTAACAACTTGCTGACATAGACGGTAGATAGCATTATATATCCATGTCAGATGTGAGGAAAGTGAGTCCAGGAAGGGTTAATATGTCGTCCATGCCTACAAAGCTAGTAAATGATATTTAGAAGGATCCTCAATCCAGTAGTTTAATTCTTGATATAATGTTCACAACAATCTTTTAATAAAGGGTTTGAACACTCAGAGATTGCCAAAGGTTTCAGAGAAGCCAGCCTACTAATCAGGAAAAAGCAGACAAACAGGGTGAATAATTGGCCACAAAAAAAAGCAAGCAAACAAAGAAGCAGGTAATTCAGGAAGAAGAAAGGCATTAAAACAACTTTTAAAAGGTATATCTGTTGATAGCTCCAAAAATATGTTACATTCATAAATTGTGGACAGAATGTAAGTAAATTAATGAATAAACGAATTAAAAGTCTACCAGAGAAGAACATATATATATGATTACTTAAATAAAAATGTAATAGAAAGACCCCAAGAAAAAAATCAAAGACCTCTCACATATTGTAGCATAGACAGTAAATATGAGAAAAAAATGTGTCCCTTTCTTAAAGCTCTTTAATAGCTCTGCATAACATACAGAATGAATAAAAACTCACTACCATTGTCCACAAAGGACTATATGATATGGCTTCTAACCTCTCCAAATTAATTGCAACAATTTCCCCATTAAACCCAAATGTTTCATATGATTTCTTGGACTTGTCAATATTTCGTAGCTGGGATTTTTGTACCTGTTGCTATCTCTGCTGGATAATGTGTTTTTTAGCACTTAGAATGATTAGTTTCTTTTCATTCTTCTGGTCCGTAAGTAAATGTTTCATCTTCAGAATGGCTTTTTCTCACCATACATGCAGTAGCCTACTCTTGCCTTCTGCCCAAATTACTCTCTTTTCTTCCATTTTTCCTCCTTCAGTGTACTTCTCATGAACTGAAATCATTTACTTATTTGATTCTAATTTATTTTTTTCTCCACTCCTAGAATATCAACTGTGTGGGGACAGTTTCCTTGTTTGCCTAATAGGATTTGACTGAGTTGAATTGTTAAATAAATGCCAAATAAAAGATTAGTCCAGGAGTTGCAACATTCATCTTGTTTATGTTCTGAAAAGAGATTTTTTTAAATGAAGGTAATAAAATAACCAAAGAAGTAATAGAAAAACATTTTTCAGGATCCAGTGAGAGCTACACCTTTTTAAATGCCAGCATCTGAGCTGCCCTGCCAAGCAGCCAGTTGCCAGGACACCCAGGTCTCCCTCCCCCTTTCATTTCTGCATATCATGCCTCTTATAGTTAACCCTAGGCATGTGCCAACCAGCCTGTCTATGGAATATTTTCTTGAGAACTTATTTACATGTCCTTAGCCTATACTCTGAATCCAAAGATGAGTGCATGAAAATCTATAATGAACACAGTGCTACATAATCAGATGAGCTCTAATTTGAATATAAAATTTAAGTAACAAACCACACCTAAGATAAGAATTTCAAAGGAGAGCCACTATCACGACATTCAAGCTACCTAAACAAAGTGTTTTTAGTGAAACCTACTCAAATGGTTCCCTGCTTGCTGTTCTTGATATTTTTTTAACATGATTCCAATATATAAGACAGAAAACAAACAAATAACATTTCTAAGTAATACATTGTCAAAGGCCACAGTAGTTATTTTAAAAGATTAATAAGTCAATAAATCAAGAGAATAGAATCTTGAAAACTTTACTTCTCCAGGTCAAGTGGTGGCATATACACAGCTAAATTCATAAAATTCCAAACTTACTAATTTTTCTGCAGTCTTCAACTGTGTGTTTAACCACATCATTCTCCATGGCTCCTCAATGTTATCTGGGAGAGGTATATAAATATAATATGCTATGAAGATCCCCACAATCAGAAGGTACAGCGATTTTCTTCCCATGGTGTACTGTCTTGCTTCTTGGTCTTCAGAAACACAGATATTAAGCTTATATAATATGCCTGAATGAGTGGTGTGCTTCAGCTCCACCCAAAAGATTTATCTTGACTTTTTGAATTAGAGTTGCTCACTTAGTTCAAGGGTTGGCATAGTAAGGTCAAAATTTTATCTATTATTCAGATACAGTTATGTTGAGTGCAACTTCAAGGTTTAATGAGTAATAGGAAACAAGGGCAAAGTTTGTCAATGATCATACTGTTATTTGCACAATAGACAAGCATGTATTGAGTAATAACTTAGAAAAAAAATCTTTAAGAGAATTATCCATAGAAAACATACAGAATTCAGAATCTTTGTTTCAAAATAGCTTATCATGGAAAACCAAATAAATTATATATGTATATTTGATACAGTCTCACTCTGTCACCCAGGCTGGAGGGCAGTGGCACAATCTTGGCTCACTGCAACCTCCACCTCCCAGGTTCAAGCAAATCTACTGCCTCAGCCTCCTGAGTAGCTGGGATTGCAGGCCTGTGCCACTATGCCTGGCTAATTTTTGTATTTTTAGTAGAGTCAGCGTTTCACCATGTTAGCCAGGCTGATTTCGAACTTCTCACCTCAAGTGATCTGCTTGCCTCGGCCTCCCAAAGTATTGGGATTACAGGTGTGAGCCACAGTGCCCTGCCAAATATAATCTTAAAGTGTTGAGAGTATAGAAAACAAAATAGCTACCATTTCTGCCCTTATAAAATTTAGATTATCTTTTCAGAGAAAGAAATATTCACAATTAATTCTGATAATTTTTTGAGAGGGGCATTATAAAAATAATAATGATAGTAATGATAATAGTAATAGTGGACATTTATTATATGCTCTGTGATTCGAACCCTATGCTAAGTGATTTGCATATATAATCTGAATCCAGACATCTATAAGACCAATATTATTATTTTCTCAAAATGAGTAAAATGAGTTTTAAAGTCTAAATAACTTGGTCAAGGTCATTATACTTCAAGTATTCAAGCCAGAAAAACTCAAGATAGCTCAGAGTGTTCACAGAAAACATTTTTCAAACTACTTTATATTTTTTCCAAGACCCAGTATATATACATATATTTTATACAATAAAAATACAAAAGGAAAATAATAACAATAAATCACATTCCTACATTGTTAAGATCACTGATGTTGACACTTTTGTGTATTTCCTGTCATAATTTTTTTTATACACACATAAATCTTTTTTGGCTGAGGTCTGGAGTAAATAATTCCTTCAAGGAGTCCTGGTTTCCTTTAGTGGCAAATGTTGGCAGAGAAAAAAATCTTGGCATTATATGTCTTCATTGGTACTAAGCCATTTTAGTGTGCAGAGCTGGAAAAGATAGATTTTGAAAACAGGAGTTTAAAACTATGTTTAAATTTAATTTAACACTACAAGATTGTCTCAATTTCACTACATTTATAATTTTATATAGCTTTTCAAGTTAGCATTTTATTTTCATTTTACACTACCGAACTCATATTCTGTTACATAAAATTATAAAACACTTATATGTAAAAAGGAAAATTACTAAGTCCATCCCCTTTCCTGACATTCTCTTCTCTCTTGGCTTCCTTTACATCTGTAGTTCTTCTCAGTCACCTAAGAGTGTACCCTCTCTCTTCACCATTTGCAAGTTGCTTCATGTCAGCACTCTCTAAGCCCAAATCTGTAACGCTGGCAATCAGAACCCTCTTTACATCTAGACAATTGAGGCCTCTGTCCCAAGCCTCACACTAAAAAGACAGTCTGGCCTTCCTCTGATTGCCAGCTTCACTGCAGGACATAGACTAGCAGAGTAAGGGGGCATGTCCATTCCCTTCTAGGCCTTACTCCCAGCATCCTGGACCTTGAGCCTTGAACAATCTTTCTATATTTAATCTATTGTTCTATTCATTGCAATACCTCACATGAAAAAAAAGATACTAGCTGTTTTATTAAACATGAAAACTGAAGCATATTTTTCTGGAGTACATTTTGATCTTGGAAAGGATAATGATATTGTTGGAGAAAAAATGAAAAGGAAAATACAACCCATTATTTAGTCCTATAATGTTAATCAGGAAGCTGTTTGAAGAAAGCAAACTATGCCTTAATATTCAATTTTTAATTATTATTTTTTCTTTTTTTTATTTTTATTTTCTTTTTTTTTTTTGAAAGAAAGAAAAAGAGAGGAAAGAAAGTGAGAGTGAAAGAAAGAAAGAAAAAGAATGTACGAGAGAAAGAAAGAGGAAGAAAAAGAGGGAGAGAGAACAGGATTCTTG
>CAUYLG010050670.1:0-25090 GCA_963573385.1 Cacajao melanocephalus | reverse complement strand
CATGGGAAGAAAAGCCAGATATAGGTGAAGGGGAGGAAAGCAGCAAATCACACTGCCACGTGTGTACCTATGCAACAATCTTGCATGTTCTTCACATGTACCCCAAAACATAAAATACAATAAAAATTAAAAAAAAAAATTCCTTTTAATTGAAACAGATGATATTCAACAAAAATGTAAGTCATAAAATAAAAATTCAACACAGCAATGTTTTAAGATTTGCATTCTGAGGCTTATTCTAATAGAGTGTTAGGAAAATAGAGAATACATATTGCCCCATTTTAAGAACACAAGTTACTGATAAACATTCCTTCCTCCAAGCAACATATAATAATATTGTATCAGAAACTGATAATTCATATTAAAATTAAGGTATTTTATTGAAAACTCTGTATTATATAGTACTTTTCCTCTAATACTTGAGGTATTTATTGATTATAATTAGATAATTCAAACTAACAGGTACAAGAGTTTTATCCTACAAATAAAAGACAAAGTGCTCTAACTTATTAGACCACAAATGCTTTATTAGATGAAATTACAAATGCTAATTACAAAGTAAAATACTAATGCAACTTAGGTTTTCCAGTACTGTTCTATGCTTAAAAGTCAAATATAGAAATACCATATAATTAGAGTCCTACATTTAAAAATTTTCTATTATGACAAATTCCAAAAAAAGTAAAAATTCTATTTATTCTCCCAAAATGTTTACCATTATATACTTTAGAAATGTAAAAACAAAACACTGAAATCAGCATCATATAAATGCAAACAAAACAGAAATAAGAGTGAAATAGAATGTATTACAAGTCAGCAGACCCTACTAAGCAAACTGAAAAACGAGAGGTGGTTTTAATAATGCTAAAAATTCCTAATATCACAATATTCTCTGTGAGATGTTTCTTTAAAAAAGAGAATTGAATTTCACTAGAAATACCTCATTTAAAATAAGCAAAATTTAGGGACAAAGGTGTCCTATATTTTGAATTTGCCTTTTGGTCAATAAAGATGGAACACCACTGCCAAGTCAGTATTCTTAGGGTAGTGATTATTGATCAACTATGTAATCATTAACAGAAAAGGACAGAGAAAACATAAATGACCTAAGCGTGATACAACTGCTAAACTACAAAATAATATGGCACTTGAACATAGCTAAGAATCTGAATTTAAAGTACATTTTTCTATAGATGGAAGAAAATATTCTACAGTGAAGAAACCAAAGAAGTAGAAAAAAAATCTGATTTACAGCTTCTGGGATGACTGGTTTCTTTCTTTCTTTTTTTTTTTTAAATTCAATTAACAAGTGGATAATTTATTTATTTATTTATTTTTTAAAAAGATGGGGTTTCACCATGTTGGCCAGGCTGGTCTTGAACTCCTGACCTCAGGTGATCCACCCACCTTGGCCTCCCAAAGTGCTAGGATTACAGGTGTGAGCCACCATGCCCGGCCTTTTTTTTTTTTTTTGAGACAAAGTCTTGCTCTGTCACCCATGCTGGAGTGCAGTGGCGCAATCTTGGCTCACTGCAACCTCCGCTTCCCGGGTTCAAGCAATTCTCTGGCCTCAGCCTCATGAGTAGCTAGGACTACAGGTGTGCACCACCAAGCCCGGCTAATTTTTGTATTTTTAGTAGAGACAGGGTTTCACTGTGTTGGTCAGGCTGGTCTCAAACTCCTGATCTCGTGATCCACCTGTCTCGGCCTCCCAAAGTGCCAGGATAACAGGTGTGAGCCACCGCACCCGGCCAGGATGACTGGTTTCTTAACTTAAAAACGATTATTCAATTCAGAACATAGTATCACAACAGGGCAACCCTTGCAACATTAGAGTGATCTGACGGATCATGGAGAATAAAGTGAAAGGTGCTCTCAAATAATCTTTTATTTCATAGAACAAGTGAAGATCATTATTATCTTATATATTTTGATATTAAGATTTGAAATTATTAAGAGACTATCCCTCCTTGAGTAAACTTCTTTTCAACATTACAAACCTACATGTCATATACATATAATATGAAGTTTCATTTTACATAGTACCTCTTTTAGGAAAAATATTAAGATCGTCAACATGCAATTAAATAATGAGGGTGACATACAAACCATGGATTCTGGGTAAGTGACAAGTATTTCTTCAAAATATAAATCAGTATTACAGGAAAAAAAAAATGCTCCCACCAACAGAGGTACACTTAAGGAGACAGCTAACCTGATTCAGAATCATTGCTGTCTGAAGAGCTTGAATCACTGCTGCAACTTTCAGACTCTGATGAGCTGCTGCCACTGCTGCTGGTCTCACTCAGTCGGGAACCTCTTCCAACATCTTTGGATGGTTGCGTTTTCTCAGCTACAAAACAGAGAAACATTAAAATGCCAATAGAACTGAACAGCTGCAGGAACATTTAAAAACTGCCACCTAGGCTGGGCATGGTCGCTCTGGCCTGTAATCCCAGCACTTTGGGAGGCCAAGGTGGGAGGACCACATGAGGCCAGGAGTTCAAGACCAGCCTGGGCAACATTGTAAGACCCTGTCTCTACAAAAATAAAAAAATAAAAATAATAAATATAAAAGCTGCCACCTACATTTTGTTTGACATTTTCTAGAATTTAACTGATTATTGACATCCAGTAACCGCTTTTCTAACTCCTGTTTTTTCTGTGAGTGAAGTTCTTCTTTGGACATCACTGTTTTCTTAGCTGTGTGATTTGGGAGGGAAGAAAGTGAGTATAACCAAAAATTAACACAAATATGAGACTGATTTACATTAATATACAGAAATACATACCAGGAGGTTTTAATGGTCTTTTTCTTAGACATGCTGAAACATATTTTTCTAATTCTCTTAGTGTTGATGCTTTCAGTGTTTCAAAGTCTATCTCTATCTCATCCGGATTGGAATTTCTCAGAGAAGGCTCTCTTGATTGTATTATATGAACTACTCGCCCAAGTTTATCTCCAGGGAGTTTGTTTATATCCAAACTTAACTGCCTTTTCTCATCATAGTTCATAGGCTTAGCATTATCTTCATCTTCAGGTTTTAGGCCAAAGAACTGTTGTTTCCTTTTCTTTGGCTGACTGTAACAAAAACTAAATTTAGTCAAACTTATTGTTATTATCTTAATAAGCTATGTTAATATTATCTTAATAAGCTATGTTAATAAAAGATACATACTTTCTCTTGGACTTTTCCTTTAGTTTCATTTGCTTACATGTTTTTCTTGGATTTTCATTGCTGTTATTAACCTTTTCTTTTTTCTTTTCCTTTTTAGACTTTTCTTTCGTTTTCGTTAGCTTATGTAAAGGTACTTGGGATAAAACCTGGAGCTGTTGATGTACAACTTTAAGCTGATAAAAGAAAAAAATCTGTAAACCTTCATGGCTCTAAATAATTAAACTAGAAAAAAAATTAAGTCGCTCCAAAGTCAAGAGTGTCTTTTGTGAAATTCATTTCTTATTACATTTCCTTCAAGTTTTTATATAACTTCACAAAAGCACTGAATTTTTAAAGGGCATGTATTAAATTACAAAAACTATCTTGAGCTCAACCCATAAACTTAAATATTCATCTACAAACAGATTGAGAACAATTAACATTTCCCGGTGGTCTTAAGTTTTTTGTTTTTTTGAGCCAGGGTCTTGCTCTGCCACCAGGTGGGAATGCAGTGGTGTGATACCAGCTCACAGCAGCCTTGACCTCCTTGGGTCAAGTGATCCTCCTGCCTCATTTTTAAAAAAAATTTTTGTAGAGATGTGGTCTCACTATGTTGTCCAGATAACATGATTTTTAAAATAATAGATTTTTACAATAAATATTTGGTTAGGAAAGAGTATTAAACATTACAAATTTGTCAAGAAGTAAATAAAGCCAGAGTTATGAAGTGATCTACCTACAACAGCTTCAAATCTACAGGAAAAAATTTAATAGATTAGCAGCTTATAGAAAGAATATCAAAATTTCTATCAATCAACTACCTGCTCCTGAAGCTTTACAAGACGCTGAACTTGTTCATCTTTAGAATCATAAGAAGAGTTCCCTTCAGAGAAGGCTTCATTAGTGTTTTCTCTACCAATTGTTTCTGTGATATCTGTTTTGATGCAACATAAAGGCATACTCTGAACAGGTTCATCTGGGATCGTTGCAAAATGTGTTTCAAAAACATCCTATAATGAAAAATTAGTTTGTTACGGTTTTTTGCATTTTTAATTTAATCCAGCAATCATAGCTTTTAATAAAAAGTATATCTCAGTGTCATATTTTGACCAGAATTCTTTTTTCCTTTAAGATATATCAGAAGAAATGTATTAAAACTCATGCTTCTCTGCCTGCCAAACTTAACTTTTCTCCATTTTTTTCATGCAAGATAGACCTCTCAAGTAATACAGGGGATCTTCTTTCAAAGGCCCTGTAGTTGGTTGATCATTCTGTTACCTCCAAATGGTTCAGCCATTTAGACTGTCTCGTCAGTGGGATGTGGGCTATAGTCAACCCTATATATCATATATCCCCTCTTCACTAATATTTCCCTGGTTTCCTTTGTATGCAGGGCAGCTTCATTAAAAGATTTGCTACTAAATGATTCAAGAACTCAAACAACAACAACAACAACAACAACAACAACAACAACCCTCTCAGTTTTAAAAGTATAATTCATAAACTGTTTTGCACTATATGTTGGTGCAAAAGTAATTGTGGTTTTTGCCATTTAATACTTAGAGGTGTGGGTGTTATTCTTGATCTCTAAAGTTATGGTTCTAAAAAGTGTTTAAACTATGTTCAGAGGAAAAACACTTTCAGAGCACAAGTAACAACTCACCTGAAGCATTCTTGCCATTGTCACAACTTCGTGATCTGGAGGATTGTACTGGTAGCAATTCATGAACATTAATCTAACATCTGCTGCAAATTCGTATGCATCCTTATATTCTTGGTTATCCATTTTCTCCTAAATTAAAGAAGAACTACAAGATTCATAAATAGTTCAATTTAATATTTGAGCACCTATACTGTTTATATTACAAAATAATTTAAATATGGCAGGAAAACAGTTACCCACCATCCAGATTTCACAAATGTTAAAATTTTGCTACATTCATTTTATATTTCTTAGACTTTGGAAAAAATCCAGTGAATTTTGACAAGTAGAGATAAGGAAGGAGGACATCCCAAGTAAAGAGAACAATTAGAACAAAAGCAGAAAAGCAGAGTGTTTTCATATAATCTTTTTTTTGAGGCAGAGTTTCCCTCTGTTCCCCAGCCTGGAGTGCAGTGGCATGATCTCGGCTCACTGCAACCTCTCTGCCTCCCAGGTTCAAGTGATTCTTGTAACTCAGCCTCTGGAGTAGCTGGGACCATAGGTATGCACCACCACGCCCAGGTGTTTTTTTTCGGTTTTTTTTTTTTTTTTTTTTTTTTTTGTAGAGATGGGGTTTCACCATGGCTAGACTGGTCTTGAACTCCTGGCCTGAAGTGATACACCCGCCTTTGCCTCCCAAAGCGCTAGGATTATAGGCATGAGCCACTGTGCCTGGCCTAAAACCATGGACGTGTTCAAGTGGAAGAAAACAAAATGATATATTTTTAAATGTTTCCATGACTCACTCCAGGTAGTAAGACTCTGGTGATTTTAATTTTCTTCATATTTTTTAAGATTTTAAGATTTCTTTGCATTGATGAATTACTTTTATAATCAAGAAAAAGAAGTTCTTCCAATTAAGGCAACATTTACCTTAATAGTTCCAAGATCCATCGGATTTTTGACAATGTCATAGTAGTTATGGAGTCCCAAAGCATTAACGTCAACAGGATTATAAAAGGGCCATGCATATGAAAAATGCTTCTTTGCAAACATTTCTTTAAGAATCTCACTGCAGTGCCTTAATTGTTCAGTTACTTTAATGCTCTTCACATTATATTGTTGCTGAGAATCTGGCAAAACATTCTTCAGCATATTTTCTTTTATAGGTGGCATTCTCATTGATTTTTCTGTGAATGTTGGAGAAAATTCACTACCTGCTTTAACTACTGAAGTTGTAGGAGTTGTTGTATCTGCTTTCCTCTTCACACCTAAACACACCTTTCCTTTTGTAACCTAAAACAGAAAAATTCAACCACAAAATATATATATTAAGGTGATATTCAGAGCAATAGTTCCTTATCAGTTAAAAGTAAAAAAGGGAATGATTATCAGCACCAAGTCTTTATATAGATACTTTACACAAATTGGTGTCAATCCATGTATTAAATATTGCTAAAGGTTAACTTCCTTTTGTAGGTAAACTAAACAGTTCTAATATTTTCTTCCCACATACCAAAGAATGTTTTGTGCAAACCTTAAGATGAATGAAAAGTAAAAATTCAAAGTCATGGTTATACCAAAAAAAGTTTCTGAATACCTGAGATTAGCAACAAATTACGATTTTTAAAATAAAACTATGTAGGTGAACAACTTCTTATATCAATACTATCAAGATACCCAAACAGTAAATATTCTACCTAAGAAATATCTAAAATTTGGCTAGCCTCTTAGGTCTCTACTCATAAAATGCACAGAGAGGTGGAAACAGTATGACTTCAGATTGCTAGATGCTAAATAAATTTTTTTAAAAAAAAAAGATTGCTAGATGCTGAAGACTAATTTTCCTATTAACTGAAAAAAAAAATCCAAAGTTAAAAAGCAACGATTTTGAAACCCCAAAACTTACTTGAGCTACACTTTGTGAACTAGAGTTGAGTGAAGCTCCTTGTGCCATGTTCAAGGGAGAAATAGATGTCTTAGTAAATACAGAAGGAATTGCTTGCTGCTTAAATATTTTTTCTGTTGCATTGGGCGATGATTTTTCTTTAGAAGAAACAGCTATATTCTGTTGAGTGCCTGGAAAAAGATATGCCACAGTTAAATATATGAATGAGTAAAGTATAAAACACCACTTTCTTAGCATTCTATTTCAATTCATTTAGTTCAGCTTTTTAGCAACATAAACATAGGATACTTATTTCATTTTGAAATCTACACACAAAGGATCAGACAGGTTAGACCAATTTAGATATAATAATGGAGACTTCAAAATTTGTTATTAATGGTAGGTTTATCTGTTTTGTTCAAAAAGGTGCCTAGCTTAAACCAAGACTAATAATAGAGCTGTGTGGTTAGCTTCAGTGAGCTATGAACATGAGCAAAAATTTCAGATACTCTAGAGACCAACCATACAGTACTATGTGAGGTCTTCAGAATGCTCTCCACAAACATTCAAGGATTTCACAACTGTTACATATAGTCCATCACAGAATAAAAGACGTGAATATGATTCTCTTATCAATACATTCGTCAGAAAATTCTGCCAAAGCAACAACTGTCACATTCTTCTGCCCTGTCTGTTCTCACAGAATATTATCACTTAAGACATTTGGATCATATCACTCTGAAATCTGTTATTTCAAAAGTTCAACCTTCCATCAAGGCAACTCCATTCTTGTAATTGTTCACGACAAATACCTCGAAGTCATCTTTGACTCCACTGTCTCTCAAACTCCATATCCAACCCACCAGCAAACCTTGCTAGCTCTATCTTCCTATCTTGACTCCAAACACTTCTCACAAGTGGCATTCACTCTGGCCCAAGACATCATCAGTGCACAACTCAATTACTGCAAGAAAATCCAGGGAGGTCTTCCTTCTGCTTTGGTACTCTATAGTCTATCCTCAAAACAGCTACAAAAGTGATCTTCTAAATCTCAAATCAGTAACCTCCAATGGCTTGCAATCTCGCTAAGTAAAAACCAAAGTGCTCATAGGATATGTACGACCTGCTTGTCCTCTTCCGCGTACTTTTTCCCTCTTTCCAACCTCATTTCTTGTTACTTCCCTCTATCTTTACCTCAGTCTAGCCTACTGGCCTTGCTCAAATTTGGTAAGCAGAAGCAGACTATTTGTTTTGCCTAAAACAAGATATCCTTAGGCCTCATTCCCAAATTTCCTTCAGGTGTTTACTCAAATGTCACCTTCTCAACCACCCTATATAAAATAACATTTTTTCTCTACCCTATCCCCACTCACCAACTGTCTAGCTCTTATTCGCTTTATTTTTTCCATGCCATTATCACATTTGATATGCAACGTATAGTCATTTCTGGCTCTTCAAGTCTTGCAAAACAAACTCAGGAACTAAGTAAATTTGAATGTATTTTAAGATAGGGGTGGTATTCCTCAATATGAGTCGTCATTACTCACTAAAACTTAGGAATCAAATATATTCAGATAATCTCGCATCCTTTGATATTCCAACTGTTGCTCTTTTAACTCATAGTAAGGAGTACTTAGAATTACTTAATTTTGTCTCTATCCCTCACAAGAATAAAAAAATCTGTGAGGGTAAGGGAACTTTGTTTTGGTCACCCCTAAATCTCTTGTGCCTGATGCAGTACTTGGTATATGAGAAAAACACAGTAAATATTTACTGCATGCCTATTGTGTTGTGCACCATTTTAGGTGCTAGGGCACAAAAATGAACAAGACAAACATAGTCTCTGCTCTTGTGAAGCTTACTGTCTAGTGTAACAAACAGACAAAAAATAAGTAATCAAACTGAGTACAAGTGATGCTAAGTGTTAGGAAGGAAATATATAAAGGTCAATGACTAAATTAAGGTGGAGAACTATTATGGAGAGGGTAACCAAAGAAGGTCTCCCTCTCTAAAGTGGACAACTAAGATGTCACTATAAAGGTAAGCAGCAGCCAGCCAGGTCAAGAGAACTACAGAATGGGAAGTAAGCCCACATGATTAATGTATGTATGAAAAAGTAAACGCATTTTTTTAATTTTTTTTTTAAATGAATGAGAGGCTCTTATGTTGCCCAGCCTGGCCTCAGATGCGTAGCCTTGCCTCCTCAAGCGCCAGGACAACTGGCTTGAGCCACCGCAGCTCCCAGAAATAAAGGCATTTTAAGAAAGACACAGTAGTCTCCCAAGGCAAATACTGACAAAAGTCAAATAAGAATAGAAAAACACAACTTAAATTTTGCAGCAGGAAGACTACAAGTGACCCTGACTGACAAAAGGTTTTTGGTGGTGAATTAAAGCTAGAACCTGTACTAAGGGGAGTATATGAGTACACAGGAAGAAAGCAAAAAACAAACAACAACAAAAAGGAACAATAGCCGGAAGAACACGGATAAAGGAGTATTTTAAAGACGAGATACTACAGCAAGTTTATAGGGTAATGAGACTAATCCCATGGAGAAGGAGAGGTTAATGATGCAAGAAAAAAGGATAACCAAAGGAATAAAATGGTTCAGAAGTCAAGATCCATTCACAAATAAAGGCATGATGGAGGAGGAAAGGATCTGTTATAGGCCTTTGCTCTAGCTGATTCCTCTGCCTGGAATGTTCTTCTTTCAAACCTTCACTTCTCAACAAGGCCTCCACTGAATCTGTCATGTTTGTCTTTCTCTTCCTACTAGAATTAAATTCCAAGACGGCAAAGTTTTTGTTTTATTCACTGATATACCTCAAGAGCACCAGTGTTGTGGTACATAATCAGCACTCGAGTATTTGCTCAATCAATATTATCAATTTAATACTGAGTTTTCTTTGCCATAAACTAACAAAATGTAAGTAATCACATTATTTATTTATTTTAAAAAGTAGTTAGCATTTAATGAATCTCCCACCATGTGGCTTCAAGCCACCAAGACATAGGCCCACTGCCCCCCACCAACACCTTTAATCTTCTCCTCATCTCTTCTGCTGAAGAATTTATTTAGCCTTCACAATGACAGGCCGTTTTGGGAGGTTTCCCTTTCCCAGAACTTTGTAGTAGCCCGATCGCACCACATCAATGATTGGAGCAGCCCCAGTCTTGTTTTTAGCAGCATTCACCCGTGTCTGCCCACTGACCAAAGTCCACACTTTGTCCAGGTTGACAGTTGGGCAGGAGCTCTGGTTCATTTTTTTTTTTTTTAGACAGAGTCTGGCTTTGTCACCCAGGCTAGAGTGCAATGATGCAATCTCGGCTTGATGCAACCCCCACCTCCTGGGTTCCAGCAATTCTCCTGCCTCAGCCTCCCAAGTAGCTGGGACCACAGGTGCACCCCACCATGCCCAGCTTTTTTTTTTTTTTTTGCCCACCTAAGGTCAGAGATGTTGGGCATCAATTTTTTGTATTTTTAAAAGAGACGAGGTTTCACACTGCAACCTCCACTTCCTGGGTTCTAGTGATTCTCATTCCTCAGTCTCTTCAGTAGCTGGGATTACAGGTGCCTGCCACCACACTCAGCTAATTTTATTTTTAGTAGAAGTGAGTTTCACCATGTTGGCCATGCTGGTCTCGAACTCCTGACCTCAGGTGATCCACCCGCTTTGGCCTCCCAAAGTGCTGGGATTACAGGCGTGAGCCACCATGAGCCACTGTGCCTGGTGCTCTGGTTCCTCTTTAAGTGGTAATGCCTCATTCCAACTTTCCTAAAGTAACCTGAGTGGTATTTGTCGAAATTGATCCTGTGGTGATGCATACTACCAGCATTACTGCAGCCTCTGGGGTGCTACCAGTGCTTGCTGATGCAGCCATGGCCATGGCTCATGTGGTCCCAAAGTTTCTGGGTCTTCCTCAGTCTGGATGGCATGTTGGTGGCCCAGACGAAAGAGGGTAACCACATTATTTTAAACTAGCTATCATCATATGACAATTTCCCTACCACTGTGACTAACAAAGACATGACTCTGGTAGTGGAATGCTTCTGTCAAAAGTTTTTAAAACTTAGACATTCACTCCGAAGCCAAATCCTACCTATCCTTTGAAGTCAAATGTAAGTTATATCCCCTCTAAAGCCTTTCCAAACTTGTTCAGCATGATATGGTTTGTCCTCTCCGAATCTCATGTTGAAATGTGACCTCCAATGTTGGTGGTGGGGTGTGGTATGGGAGGTGTTTGGGTAATGAGAGTGGATCCCTCATGAATCTCTTGGTGCTTTCCTCAAAGTAATGAGTGAGTTCTCTCTGAGTTCACATAAGATCTGGTTGCTTAAAAGAGCACCTCCTCCCTACCCCACCTCGCCATGTGATACGACAGCTCCCCCTTTGCCTTTGACCATGATTGAAAGCTTCCTGAGGCCTAACCAGAAGCCGCGCAGATGCTGGTGCCATACTTATACAGCCTGCAAAACCATAAGCCAAATAAACCGCTTTTTGTAAACTACCCAGCCTCACTTTTGTTTTTGAGACAGGGTCTCACACTGTCACCCAGACTAGATTGCAGTGGTGTGATTATGGCTCACTGCACTTTCAATCTCCTGGGCTCAAGCAATCCTCCCACCTCAGTCTCTTGAGAAGCTGGGACTACAGGTGCATGTCATGACACCTGGCAAATTTTTAAATTGTTCTGTAGAGACAGGATCCTCCTATGCTGCTGAGGCTGGTCTGGAATTCCTGGGCTCATGTAATCCTCCCATTTTGGCTTCCCAATGTTCTGGCATTATAGGCATGAGCCACCATGCCCAGCCAGGTATTTCTTTATAGCAATGCAAAATGGACTAGCACACATCACATATCAGTTTCTCACTCTTGGCCATGCATGGTGGCTCATGCCTATAATTCTAGCACTTTGGGAGGCCAAGGCATGAGGATCATTTGAAGTCAGGAGTTCAAGGCCAGCCTGGACAACAAAATGAGACCCCATCTCTATAAGAAACAAAAAAATTAGCTGGGTATGGTGGCATGTCTTTAATATTGGCTACTTGGGAGGCTAACGTGGGAGGACCGTTTAAGCCCAGGAGTTTGAGGCTGCAGTGAACTGTGATCATGCCACTGCACTCCAGCCAGGGTGACAGAATGAGACTCTGTCTCGAAACAAAATATCTCATTCTTTTGAAACACAGCATACATTACACATAATTTCATCTGACATGTATCATAATGTATTGTCATAATTTTTTTCCATAATGAATTTTCTTATAATTTTTTTCAAGCTTTATTTCTAAAAACTTAAATGTAGACCAGGTTCAGTGGCTCATGCCTGTAATTACAGCACTTTGGGAGGCCAAGGCAGGTGGATCACCTGAGGTCATGAGTTCGAGACCAGCCTGGCCAACATGGTGAAACCCCATCTCTAAAATATAGAGAAATTAGCCAGGGGTGGTGGCACATGCCTGTAATTCCAGCTAGTCAGGGGGCTGAGGTAGAAGAATCACTTGAACATGAGAGGCAGAGGTTGCAGTGAGTTGAGATCGTGCCACTGCATTCCAGCCTGGGCAAAAAGAGTGAAACTCCGCCTCAGAAAAAAACCAACCAACCAAGAAAAGCTTAAATTTAGCTCGAGGGTTAGGGTGGTTATATTTCTTTGTAGCTCCACAAAATGTGCCTTATATGTGACAATTATCTAAATATGTATTGATAGAAAAGCAAAGTCAACGAACTTGTGAGGGAAATATGCTCTTAGCAGTTACCTGAGCATCTGAAACAAGTAGCTACAACCTTAAATATCAAGAAACACTTGAAAGTTAAGTTGTAGCTACTTCTTTTAGATGCTCAAGTAACTGCTAAGAACATGTTTCCCTCAAATAAAAGATCAATAAAAAGATCACATTTTTACCTTCTAGCAACATTAAATGGAAAAAATAATTTTTATCTTGCTAAGGATAATAATTTTAGTCAGCAACAATTAGCACATTGGTTTTACCATTTAAATACCATGTTGATCTATGTGTTATCTACCTCACAAGGGCACAATCTTCCAACCCAATGGTAAACTTCATTCTCAGCAATGGTATTTTTTTTTTTTTTTTAACACAGAGAGCACTAGCAATTTGGGCATTCTTATCAGTATAGCACAGATACAAGATCCACTGAAAACAGTAGTAATGGCTATGATTTTCTGGGTCGCTACTATGTGAATGGCATTATGCTACAGGAAAGCTGGCTCCAGGGTCATAATCAATGCAGTCCTCCCTACTCTTGAATGATACCATCCTTGTGATCAAGGTTTAGCACATTGTTTTAAATGGACACTTTTTAATCAATGGAATAGGATGTAGGACTTTCTGGATGTGTTTCGTTTGGGGGATTTACACATATATACACACATACACACACGGCGGGGGGGAGGGGGACAGAGAGCCATAAAGTGTTTACCTCCTGCCTTACCTTTCTTGATTCTTTCCTTAACACCCACAACTTGTTCTTCTTGTGGCATCTGAGATAATTTCTGCATAAACAACTCCTCTAGAGCTTCTGCCATAAGAACAATGTCATCTCCAGGCTACAAAATATATTAAATATACAATAAGGATACACAGTATGGTCACTGTACCAAATGTCTTAAATTCAGGCCACTTTATTGAAGGCAGTAACATAGTACTCCTAGACAGTATTCATCTAGTGAAGTTGCTCATTTTATTTTCTTATTCTCTATGGTTGAAAGCAGCTCCCATTTAAAATTCTAGCATCCTACTCCTTCAGCTTCTAAAAAGTTACTCATGACTGTACCAAGTATCTCATGGCTTGAAGTAATTCTGTTTAATAAACTAATTAATAAAATGACACTGTAGCAGTGACTCAATTTTTAAATATTTTTTATAAGCCAACTCTACCAACACATTCAATTTTTTTTTTTTTTTTTTTTTTTTTTTTTGAGACAGAGTCTTGCTCTGTCGCTAGGCTGGAGTGCAGTGGCATGATCTTAGCTTACTGCAACCTCTGCCTCCTGGGTTCAAGCAATTCTTGTGCCTTAGCCTCACTAGTAGCTGGGATTATAGGCACATGCCACCGCACCCAGCTAATTTTTTTATTTTTAGTAGAGACAGGGTTTCACCATGTTGGCCAGGATGGTCTCGATCTCCTGACTTCATGATCCGCCCACCCTGGCCTCCCAAAGTGCTGGGATTACAGGCGTGAGCCACCACACTGGGCCGAATTTTAAAATCTTAACTATTTGCTTACAAGTCTTCCTCTTGCTTTAATTTACAACTGAGGAAAAACTAAGTAATTTACAAAGCAACAGCCTAAAAAAGAAAACATTTATTTCTAAGTTAGGTAGCTCAGGAAAATTTCTAAACTTCATTTAAAAATATTGCATCTCAAAGGACCCTTTGGAATTATAGTTAAATTAAAATGAAGTTGCCAATGGTACTGGTTTTTTAAAAATTCACATTGGAGCTGGATGCAGTGGTATGTGCCTATCATCCCAGCTACGTGGAAGGCTGAAGTCAAAGTATCACTTGAGCCCAGGAGTTCAAGTCCAGCCTGGGCAACATAGCAAGTCCCTGTCTCAGAAAAAAAAATCATTTGCATTGGCTAATAGTTTTAAATCTTTATACATATAAGGTGGCACTGGTAGTTATCTTGGGAGCCAAATCATTTCAGTGTCATTCACTAGTGATTTTGAATAAACAAAATGCCAAATACTTAGAATTCTCATATTTAAATGAGATATAACCTGTAAAATATTTAGATACCCTTGAACAGCTAGAAAAGGATACAGTACTATAGAAAATGGGAACACTAGATGAAAGAAAACCAAATACACAAATTCAATTTTACGGATGACAGCCAATATGAAGATTAAGTTGAAAATGTCTACATACATCATACAGGCAAACTCATTAACACAAATCCAAGTACTACTACAGGGATAGAACAAAGAACTATCTGATCTTTAAATAAACTTGTTGTGAAGTTTAGAAGTAGGCAATTTGTTTGGCTTTTTAGGTTATGGCCAGGAATCCATATTGTGAAAATTTAATCAAGATTAGTGTATACTAAGGCTTTTCCTTTATCTCATAACTAAAATTAGAGGAATGCAATAGAAAACATTCTGAATTACTTTATTCACAGAAACCAGCTCTCATTGGTATTTTATTTTTTAAAACATAAGCCACTACAGCTATTTGGGCAAAAAAGAAATATTATAGCAAATAGATTAAACAATTGGTATGTGAAAATTATAAAATCCAGTGTAAAAGTATTATTCTTAAAAATATGTGGCCAGGCGCGGTGGCTCACGCCTGTAATCCAAGCACTTTGGAGGCCAAGGCAGGTGGATCACCTGAGGTCGGGAGTTCAAGACCAGCCTGACCAACATGGTGAAACCCCGTCTTATATATAAAAAAAAAATACGTAAAAGATCGGCCGGGCGAGGTTGCTCACGTCTGTAATCCCAGCACTTTGGGAGGCCGAGGTGGGTGGATCACGAGGTCAAGAGATCGAGACCATCCTGGCCAACATGGTGAAACCCCGTCTCTATTAAAAGTACAAAAAATTAGCCGGGCGTGGTGGTGTGTGCCTGCAGTCCCAGCTACTTGGGAGACAGGCAGGAGAATTGCTTGAAACCAGAAAACAGAAGTTGCAGTGAGCTGGGATGGCGCCACTGCACTCCAGCCTGGTGATAGAACGAGACTCTGTCTCAAAAAAAAAAAAAAAAAAGTAAAAGATCTTGGCTGGGCACAGTGGCTCACACTTGTAATCCCAGCACTTTGGGAGGCCGAGTAGAGTGGATTACCTGAGATGGGGAGTTTGAGGCCAGCCTGGCTAACATGGTGAAACTCTGGCTCTACCAAAAAACAAACAAACAAACAAATACAAAAATTACTTGGACAAGGTGGCAGGTGCCTATAATCGCAGCTACTAGGGAGGCTGAGGCAGGAGAATCGCTTGAACCTGGTAGGCGGAGGTTGCAGTGAGCCGAGATTGTGCCACTGCACTCCAGCCTGAGTGACAAAGCCAGACTACATCTAAAAAATACACACACACACACACACACACACACACACACACACACACACAAAAAAAGATCTCAAAGACTTGAAATGTGGGTGGGGAGGTTGAAAAAAAAAGCAATGTGAAATGATCACCTGATTTTATACATCTCTCTCCTATATGTAATGGCAATATTAGCAAGTATAACATAAAGTTTACATACCTTGTTATATAAATAACAATTTGAGAACATTGTATTGAAGTCTTCTATACATTCTGAAGCCTTCACATAATATTTATTCTCCAAGCGCTTCTTAATTGTACTTAAATCCATTGGGTTTTTTATAATGGTATAATAATCCTATAGTTTTGAACAAATTCTAAATGTTAGTAAGAATGAATACAGTACAACTATTGGTACACAACAAAACTTAATACATTATATACCTGTAACTAGAGAGAGCAACTGATTATCTTTAAAAAGCCATATTCTAGCTGGGTGCAGTGGGCTCACTCCTGTAGTCCCAGCACTTTGGAAGACTGAGGCAGGAGAATCACTTGAGGCCAGGAGTTCAAGATCAGCCTGGCCAACATGGTGAAACCCATCTCTACTAAAAATACAGAAAATTAGCCAAGCGTAGCAGCAGATGCCTGTATGCCCAACTACTTGGTAGGGCGAGGCGTGAGAATCGCTTGAACCCACTAAATTCTAGTCTGGGTGACAGAGTGAGACTTTGCCTCCAAAAAAAAAAGGCTATATTCTGGAAACTAGAACCTTTAGTAACGAGAAACAAAGCTGACTATTACGGCATTATTTTTAGAGAAAAAAAGCCAATAAAGGTGAAGACAAAAATTTCAGAATAAAATTATCCTGGAAAATAAAAAGGGCATGAGGAAAAAGAACCTTGTTTTTATAGAGTCTGACTCTATAGAATAAAATCCCAGCTTTAGGTTTACTGGCTATATTATAAACCACTCAACCATTCCATGACTGAATGGCTAAAAATTCCTAACATAAGACCTAAGGTCAAATTCTGTATGTGATGCAACCAAGCCTGCCAGAAGTGTCAAGAGAAACTTCATAAAAAAGGTAAAATTCAAGATAACTTTGCATCCAAAAGGTGAAGTGACATATGCTATATTAAGAAAACATGTATTACAATTTATCACAAATTGTTAAAATAAGAATGTAAATGCTCAGAAAAATAAAGTTTGTTTTTTGGGAAAAAAATTACTCATTGGGATAGACTTTAGTGATGCTAAATAAATCAAGTGTTTGTTAAATGTTTTATAATATTAAAAACTAGTTATGTCTTACAGAGATATACAGGATTTTTCTTTTTGTTTTTGAAACTAACATAGTTTAAGACATACATACAGGCAACTTTAGTTTCACAGCATCCACAGGACGTTGAAAAGGCCATGAAAAATCATGCTTCCATAAATCCTTTAGAACAACTTTTTGTAGATACTGAAGTTGATTTGTCAATCGCCCATTTTTCTTAGTATTTATATACTCTGGTGGAGGAGGGTTAACAATAATAGCTGTTTGTCTACTTGGCAGAGACATTCTTAACTGTGTCGAATCCCGTCTACAAGTACAAGTCCTGGAAAAGAAAAACTGAGAACCTTAGAAGCACTTTAAGAGGTTTCCACAGAAGCTGAAAAGTGTTATTCAAGAGTAACAGGCTGGGCGCAGTGGCTCATGCCTGTAATCCCAGCACTTTGGGAGGCCAAGGTCAGGAGTTGGAGACCAGCCTGGCCAACATAGCGAAACCCGGTCTCTACTAAAAATGCAAAAATTCGCTGGGTATGGTGGCGCTTGCCTGTAATCTCAGCTACCTGGGAGCCTGAGGTGGGAGAATTGCTTAAACTCAGGAGGTGCAGGTCCCAGTGAGCCAAGATTGTATCACAGTCCTCCAACCTGGGCAACAAAAGCATAACTGTCTCAAAAAAGAGTTAACAGATACTGCATTTTAAAGCACATCATGATTAAGATAGGATTTAAAAAAAAAAAGCCAAATGGCAAAAGAATCAAGTTTTTAACAAACACAAACATTTTCTATACAAGTAGTGTAAGTTGTTTCATTATATATGCCTTAGTCTTGAATGGTTTAAATTATTTCAACATTTCAGTCGTTCTGCCTTTCTAAAAAACACAAATTGAGGTCTTAGCAGAAAAGTCTATAAATATGTAGTAGGAAAAAATAATAGGGAATGTTAAAGATATAATCAGTATGTAAGTATTCTACAATTGTTAATTCAACTAAGAGAGAAAAGCAAAGTAAAAAATTTTCCTGGCTAGCCAGACGTGGTGGCTCACACCTGTAATACCAGCGCTTTGGGAAGGCGAGGTGAACTGATCGCCTGAGATTGCAGTTTGAGACCAGCCTGACCAACATGGAGAAACCCTATCTCTACTGAAAATACAAAAAGATTAGCTGGGCGTGGTGGTGCATGCATGTAATCCCAGCTACTCAGGAGGCTGAGGCAAGAGAATTGCTTGATCCCAGGAGCCAGAGGTTGCAGTGAGCCAGATCACCCCACTGCACTCCAGCCTGGTGACATAAGTGAGACTCCATCTCAAAAAAACAAAAACAAACAAACAAAAAAAACCCACCAGCCATCCTAATAGGTATGAGGAGCTGTGGATCTTTTTTTTTTTTTTTTTTGAGGACATAGTCTCAAAAAAATGTCACCTAGGCTGGAGTGCAGTGGCAGATCTCGGCTCGCTGCAACCTCCACCTCCCAGGTTCAAGTGATTCTCCTGCCTCAGCCTCCTGAGTAGCTGAGATTACAGGTGCATGCCACCATGCCTGGTTAATTTTTGTATTTTTAGTGGCAACAGGATTTCACCATGTTGGTCGGGCTGGTCTCGAACTCCTGACATCATAATCCATCTGCCTCAGCCTCCCAAAGCGCTGGGATTACAGGTGTGAGTCACTGAGTCCAGCTAGATCTTTAAAAATACCCAGGAGGTAAAGGCTGTAATGAGTCCAAATTATGCCACTGCACTCCAGCCTGGGTGACACAGCAAGACCCTGTCTCAAAAAAGAGCTCAGGACTTCAAGACCAGCCTGGGCAACACAGTGAGACCTCATCTCTAAAACTAAAAAAAGAAAAAAAGAGAGAGATAAAAAGGGAAAAATCATCGCATGAAGAACAAAGATAGAGCTATTCTAAGATGTCATGACTAAACTGGCTCTTAACCTGGCTTTATAATTATTTAAAACGAACCTACTTTTTAGGTGCCCCAGTCATCACATCCACAAAGGATAACCACTCCACTGACCTATCATTATAAACCAGGCTGTGACCATTTTTGAACTTTACAGATAATATTTACTATGTATTACATTTTACCTGGGTTATTTTCCTCAACATTATGTTTTGTGAGACTCATCCATGTTATTCCCTATGTAGCTTATTCATTTTTGTTGTTGTAATCTACTGTAGAATTAGAATATCCTAATGTATCCATTCCTGTTGGGACTTTGGAGCCAGTTTCCTGCTTTTGACTATGGCAAATAAGGTTGCTGTGAACATGCTTATAGTGTATACATGCATGCATTTTTACACTGCGATGAAACCCTCTCCAATCCAGGAGTAAAGTTACTGGGTCATAGATACATGAACTTTAGTAGATACTACCAGTTTCCCAAAACGTTGTTCCACTTTATATATACAACATGAGTCTGAGATTTCATTACCGCACATCCTTGTTAAAATATTTAGTAATCATCGGTTACAATGATCATCATACCTGTTATCCCAGGACTTTGGGAGGCCAAGGCAAGAGAATCACTTGAGTCCAGGAGTTTAAGACCAGCCTGGGCAACATAGTGAGACCTCATCTCTACCAAAAAAAAAAAAGAAAAAAAATTTTTTTAATTAGCTGGGTGTGGTGGTCCATGCTTGTAACCCAGCTACTCAGGGGGCTAGGCAAGAGGATCACTTGAGCCCAGGAGGTAAAGGCAGCAGTGAGCTATGAGTGTGTCACTGTACTCCAGCCTGGGCAACAGAGCAAGACAATATCAAAACCAAGTATTTGGTATTTGCCTGGGCATGATGGCTCACACCTATAATCCTAGAACTTTGGGAGGCCGAGTTGGGTGAATCACCTGAGAACAGGAGTTTGAAACCAGCCTGGCCAACATGGTGAAACATCGTCTCTACTAAAAATACAAAAAATTAGCCGGGTGTGGTGGCACTCTCCTGTAGTCCCAGCTACTTGGGAGGCTGAGGCAGGAGAATCACTTGAACCTGGGAGACAGAGGTTGCAGTGAGTAGAGACTGTGCCACTGCACTCCAGCCTGGGTGACAGATTGAGACACTGTCTGGTGGGGGGGGGGGGGCGGGGGCGGGGAAGAAAGGGCCGGGCACAATTGCTCACGCCTGTAATCCCAGAACTTTGGGAAGCTGAGGAGGATGGATCCCCTGACTTCAGAAGTTTTGAGACCAGCCTGGCCAACAGTAAAACCCCATCTCTACTAAAAATACAAAAAATCAGCTGGACATTGTGGTGGGCACCTGTAATCCCAGCTACTCAGGAGGCTGAGGCAGGAGAATCACTTGAACCCAGGAGACGGAGGTTGCAGTGAGCCAAGATCATGCCACTGCACTCAGCCTGGGCAACAAGAGCAAAACTCTGTCTTGAAAAAAAAGAAAGAAAGAATCATCTCATCTTGATCTTAGCCTCCATCATCCCTCAACCTTTTTCTTCCCTAAACTTTCCCCTTTGCCAGATAATGACACCATCGTGTAACCAACTGGTCAAAACAAAACAAAACAAAAAACAAAAAACCTTGGGTATCTTCCTACTTCCTTTTTTTCCTTCAAGCCTCCCTCTACATGAATCAATTCATTGGCAATTCCTCTAGCTCCTCCTCCAAAATAAAATAAAATTCTCACTACTTTCACCACAACCCTAGCCCCAGTCATCATCTTTTACAAGGACTAATGCCATAGCCTCCAAACCAACCTGAGACCTCCAGGGTCTGCATTGTTCCTTCAACCTCACCTCCTTTCACTCCCCTCACTCAATCACTTCACTCCAACCATACTCTCAAGCCAGTTATAGCCTCTAGGCATTTCACAGTCAGCCGGAAAATGCTCTTGTTCCAGACCTATTCACAACCACATTTTTTCAATTTATTTGTTTAGAAAGGGTCTCACTTTGTCACCCAGCCTGGAGTGCAGTGGACCAAACACAGCTTACTGCAGCTTCCAACTCCCAGGTTCAAGCAATCCTCCCGCCTCAGCCCCCAAGTAGCTGGGACTGCAGGTGTGTGCCACCACACTTGGCTTATAACACTTTTTTCTCTAGTTTACTTTATTGTAAGAATACACTATACATAACTGTACAGTATATATTATATATAACATACAAAAACATGTTAATTGACTATGTTATCAGTAAGACTTCAAGTCAATATCAAGGTATTAGTTGTTTTTGGAGTCCAAAGTTATCTATGAATTTTCAACTGTAAAGGAGTCAGCACCTGTACCTTTGTCACTTAAATATGTATAACTTTTTTTTAGACAGAGTCTTGCTCCGTTACGCAGGCTGGAATGCAGTGGCGTGATCCTGGCTTACTGCAACCTCTGCCTCCCAGGTTCAAGCAATTCTCCTGCCTCAGCCTCCTGAGTAGCTGGGACTACAGTCACACACCCTCACATCTGGCTACTTTTTTTATTTTTAGTAAAGACAGGGTTTTACCCTGTTGGCCAGACTGGTCTCGAACTCCTGACCTCAAGTAATTCACCTGCTTTGGCATCCCAAAGTGCTGGGATTACAGGCATGAGCCACCATGCCAGGCCCACTTAAAGATTTTTAAAATAAAAATGTATTACACAATATACTTTCTGCAGTCTTATGGTTTCATTTTCTACTTTTTTTGAGTCAGGGTCTCACTGTTCACCTAGGCTGAAGTGCAATGGTATGGTCTTAGCTCAGTGCAGTCTCAACCTCCTAGCCTCAAACAACTCTTCCACCTCAGCCTCCTGATTATCTGGGACTATAGGTGCATGCCACCACATCCAGCTAACTCTTTTTGTATTTTTTTGTAGAGATGGGTTTTTGCCATGTCACCTAGGCTGGCCTTGAACTATTAAGCTCAAGCAATCTGCCCTCCTTGGTCTCCCAAAGTACTGGAATTACAGGTAAGCCCACAGTTCCCTGCCTCATTTTCTACATTTTTTTATCTAGAATTACTTTCTGCTGGTATCTTTGGCTACAGACATGCTCCGGCCTTGATTTTTCTTAAAAATACCTTGCCACACAAAAAACTTATACAAAGATGTTTATAGCAGCTTTATTCATAATTGCCAAAACTTGAAAATAACGAAGATGTCCTTAAGTCGGTGAAGGGGTAAATACACTCTACTACATTCATGCAATGAAATATTATTCAGTACTGAAAAGAAATGAGCTATCGGCTGGGCATGGTGGCTCACACCTATAAGCCCAACACTCTGTGAGGCCAAGGTGGGCAGATCACCTGAGCCCAGGAGTTCAAGACCAGCCTGGGCAACATGGTGAAAACCTATCTCTACTAAAAATACAAAAACTAGCTGGGTGTGGTGGTGAACACTTGTAATCCCAGCTACTCAGGAGGCTGAGGCATGAGAGTCCCTTGACCTGGGAGAGGGAGGATGCAGTAAGCCAAGATATCACTGCTGCACGTCAGCCGAGGTGACAGAGCAAGACTCCTTAAAAAAAAAAAAAAAAAAAAAAAATACACGAGATATCACGTCATGAGAAGACATGGTGAAAACTTTAAGGCATGCTAAAAAAAGGCAAAACTTGCTAGGCGCAGTGGCTCGAGGCCTATATAATCCCAGTACTTTGGAAGGCTAAGGCAGGTGGATCATTTGAGGTCAGGAGTTTGAGACCAGCCTGGCCAACAGTGAGACTCCCCGTCTTTAATAAAAATACAAAAATGAGCCAGGTGTGGTGGCACATGCCTGTAATCCCAGCTACTCTGAGGCTAAGGTACGACAATTGCTTGAATCTGAGAGGCAAAGGTTGTGAGCCAAGATGGCCCCACTAAACTCCAGCCTGGGCGACAGAGCAAGACTACCTCAAAAAAAGAAGAAAAAAAAAAGACAAAACTATAGAGACAGTAAAAAGATCAGTAGTTGGCGGAGGTTTGGGAAGGAAGGAATAGGCAGAGCACAGAGGATGTTCAGAGCAGTGAGACTATCTTATATGATACTATAATGGTAGATCCATTTGTCAAAACTCATAGAATGTACAACACCAAAAGAGAAACTATGTAAACTATGGACATTGGGATGATGTGTCAGTCTAAGTTTATTGATTGTAACAAATGTACCACTTTGGTGCTAATACTTAGGGAGGGTGAACTAGTGTTGAAGCAGGGGGTAGATGGGAACACTGTATTTTCTGCTCAGTTTTGCTGTGGACCTAAACTCCCCTAAAAAATAAAATTAAAACACACACACGCACACACACACACACACACACACACACGTTTGTTGCTAACACAAAATTTTTGCTCTACCACAAATCATAAATACCTTAAAACATTCCATACCCCTCACTGGCCTTCCTCAGTTACCTTCCTAGATTTCTCTGTAGTATTTAACATGGCTAAGTACATAGCACCTATAAATTACCTATAAAGCCTTTTTGCCAAAAATGTGCAATTAAATATAATCAAGATTTTATTTCTATTTAAAAAAATTTTTCAGAGACAGGGTCTTGCTGTCACCCAAGCAAGAGTGCAGTGGCTCAATCATGGCTCACTGAACTCCTGGGCTCAAGCAATCCTCCTGCTTCAGCTTCTCGAGTAGCTAGGACTGCAAGAACATACCACCATGCCTGGATAATTATTTTCTGGGGGAAAGGGGAAAGCCAGAGTCTCACTATGTTGCCCAGACTTGTCTCAAATTCCTGGCCTCAAGCCATCCTCTCACCTCAGCCTCCCAAAGCGCTGGGAATTACAGATGTGAGCCACCGTGCCAGTCTAACCAAGCTTTTACATTTAACTTTTATTTTACAGAAAATTCAGGGGCTTAGAGCTGTGCTGCATGATGGCCCCTAGGTAACTATAATGGTTCAAATTTAAATCACCCAAAACTTATTGGAATTAAAAGCTCAGCCACATTTCAAGTGCTTAATAGCCACATGTGGCTAGCAGCTACTGTACGGGACAATGCAGATATAGAACAGTGCCATCACGGCAGAAATGTTCTAAGGGACAGTGCCAGAATGGCCTCCTTATAAAAGTCAAGGTCCTTAAAACAATAAGAAAAATGAGTCTACATTAAGATCCATGAAGGCTGGGCGCGGTGGCTCATGCCTGTAATCCTAGCACTTTGGGAGGCTGAGGTGGGTAGATCACCTGAGGTCAGGAGTTCAAGACCAGCCTGGCCACCATGGTGAAACCCCATCTTTAAAAATAAATAAATAGATAGCCATGATATACAACTCAGGAAAAGCAGGCGGGGGTGCGGGTGGAGGACGGGAAGAGCCATGATAACCAAACTCAATTGGTTGTTCTATATCAAATCTTAGTTTTAGAAGATCAGCCATATTTCTAGCCAGAAAGGTAGCAAAAGAAGAGAAAGATCAGTCATAACAAACATTTTGAGACAACTAGGGAAATTTAGGGAATTGTTCATCTTGATAGGTGTAATGGCACGGTATACAGGAAAATTTTAAGTGTTGCTCAAAAAACTTGTGAAGTCCTATCTGTAATATGTCTTTAAAAGGCTTGTGGAAAGAAGGCTGTGTAGAAAAGCAAATATGGCAAAATGTTGACGGCTGCTTATATACAGAGATGTTCTTTTTACTATTTTATCTTTCTGTATCCTTGAAAATTTCAATAACAATCTTAAATACACAATTGAGGGCCACAGATGGCTTGACCATGAATGGTTCAAACATGAACAAGGAATTCTGGTATCATTGTCACTGGGCAAAACAGTAGCTAATATTTGGTAATCTGATTATCTTGGTGGTGAATTTTCTGCATTTCTTGGCTGGAGGCCCTGGTTTCTAGTGCGAAGTGAAGCTTCGCACTAGATGTCCAGCAATATATGACTAAAAATGTTCCCTTTTATAATGTATCCACTGTCATTACTTACCTCAGTTTCAATTACCTTAATCTTCTGTTTCTTTTAAAAGGTTTTTTAAAATGGGCTTATGTGGCTTTTTATTTCTGTGCTAGACATCTGTCAATTTTACTATTTTACTTTCCCTAAAGCCTTTATTATTAATTTGAGCTCTTAATTTTTTTTTTAATTTTTATTGTATTTTAGGTTTTGGGGTACATGTGAAGAACATGCAAGATTGTTGCATAGGTACACACGTGGCAGTGTGATTTGCTGCTTTCCTCCCCTTCACCTATATCTGGCATTTCTTCCCATGCTA
>CAUYLG010050669.1:0-65532 GCA_963573385.1 Cacajao melanocephalus | reverse complement strand
GCCTGAAGTTTTCTTTTTTTGTTGAGTCTCTGCTGGGTTTTGGTATCAGGATGATGTTGGTCTCATAAAATGATTTGTAAAGGATGCCCTCTTTTTGGGATGTTTGGAATAGTTTCAGAAGGAATGGTACCAGCTCCTCTTTGTACATCTGGTAGAATTCGGCTGTGAACCCATTTGGACCTGGGCTTTTTTTGGTTGGTAGGCTATTAATTGCTGTCTCAGCTTCAGATCTTGTTATTGGTCTATTCAGGGTTTCGACTTTTTCCTGGTTTAGGCTTGGGAGGGTGCAAGTGTCCAGTAATTTATCCATTTCTTCTAGGTTTACTGGTTTATGTGCATAGAGTTGTTTGTAGTAATCTCTGATGGTAGTTTGTTTTTCTGTGGAATTGGTGGTGATATCCCCTTTTTTGTTTTTTATTGCATCTATTTGATTCTTCTCCTTTTCTTTTTTATTAATCTGACTAGCGGTCTATTTTGTTTATCTTTTCAAAAAACCAGCTCCTGGATTTATTGATTTTTGAAGGATTTTTGTGTCTCTATCTCCTTCAGTTCTGCTCTGATCTTAGTTATTTCTTGTCTTCTGCTAGCTTTTGAGTTTTTTTGATCTTGTTCCTCTGGCTCTTTTGATTTTGACAATAGGGTGTTGATTTTAAATCTTGCCTTGCTTCCTATGGGGGCAATTTATTGCTATAAATTTTCCTCTAGACACCACTTTAAATGTGTCCCAGAGATTCTGGTACGTTGTGTCTTCATTCTCATTGGTTTCGAAGAACATCTTCATTTCTGCCTTCATTTCACTGTTTATCCAATCAATATTCAAGAGCCAGTTGTTCAGTTTCCATGAAGTTATGCGGTTCTGAATTAGTTTCTTAATCCTGAGTTTCAATTTGATTGCCCTGTGGTCTGAGAGACTGTTAAGATTTCCGTTCTTTTGCATTTGCTGAGGAGTGATTTACTTCCAATTATGTGGTCAGTTATACTAAAATTAAATGTAGGTGTTTGATTTTTAAAAATAGTCCATGCTGTATTCATCCAGGAAGGTAATGTATTTTTGATTAATTACTGAGAGATTTACCTAAGAATATAATTTAGTAGCAAATGCTTCACACATGAAGTTATTCATTTAAAACTATGTAAGGTAGGAAAAACAACAAAAAACCTAAAATCTCATTAATACAAAATAATTTTATGAATTATGGCAAGATGACTATAATTATAATGTAGACACATAGGTTTAGTATAATAAAATATTAATACTAAATACTATGTTTGCAAAATAAGCATGCATATCAATAACTGGCAGATAGTATGCAAATACTGAAATAGAGTTAAGAGAGTTAACAATAATAGTTTTATTTTTTCAAAATATGTCTTCAAAATAATTCTACCTGACTTTAAACAAGTTGTTTCTGGAACAATTCATGAATGCAGATTTAAAGTGGGGATACATCAAAACAAATTAAAAACTTTCTCTGCATATCTTCTCAGCAAAAAAAAAAAAAAAAAAAAGATTTTTCTTAATAAGTGATTTCCAGTTGTTGTGTTTCCCTTTCCTTTCTGCAAAATTTTCAAAATTCTCCTACAAAAAGAAATGGGAATTAAAAATTAACTAGAATTTTAGAAAGATGTTTGGCATATCTTATTGGACCTAATTATATACAATATACAATGTGATTATGAGTTTTCAGACTCTTGGCTTTTTTTTGTTTTGTTTTGTTTTGGTCTTGAATATGGTTCAAGATGGGTGTCACACTGAATACCAACTCCTTGTATGGAACAGAGTTGTTTTGTTCTTATGTACCCTTTGACTATTCACTGTTCTTTTAAATTAATGGTGTGAGAACAAACTCATTCTGTGAGACTGAGGTCATCTGTTATCAAAACTCTGTTATTAGGTGGAGACAGATAAAGCATGGCTGAAGTGATCACAGAAGCATCTGTGGAAAGAGTCATGCAATCATGTTAAGTGAGGGTTATGGGTGTGTGTGTATGGAGGGGCATGAGTGATTAGTTGGCTGTGAACCCTTTTTGTAGACTTGTGGGATTTATATTTACATACATTTACTTTTTATTTGAAAGTCTTTTCACTTTAAGAATCCTTTTTAGATTGACACAGATCATTCCTTCAGAAACTGATGGCATCCAGAAAAATTTTAGTACACTATTTAATGATTTAGTACCAAATCATGGGTATTGTGAAAGTACCCAAGATAATTTCTCATCTTGTTCTGATTATGAAATGCTAGTATCCCATCTTGCTCCAGTACTTTGAGTATGTATACTTTATTGTTTTTAGATGTAGTTCAATTGTCAATGGGATAATATGACTTTTCTAAAAATGTTTTAATTTTTAAAAGCTCATAAAATAAAGGATGAGACAAGTGAACCATGGCTTTAACTTAGTGTTAGGCAAAAAGATAAAAAGAGGAATTCAGTTTTTTAAAAAAAATAAGTCTTTGAGGACTAGGAAGAACTGGAAGTGCCATGACAGCAACTTTCTGTGTAAACTGGAAAATCCTCTCATTCAAACTTAACACATGGAGTCCACCTTTTATATTAGGAAATGTTTTGGAACACAGCGTGAAAATCAGCTCTAATAAGAAACATGTTTTAATTAATACAGACACAGAGTAAACCTCTGAGGCTGAACATTGTTACTTAATTCAGTTGGAAGATAAGCTACTAGATATTTATAGGAAATGTGTATCATCTCCATAATTGTATAGGGAGCACCAGAACTCTTCTGCCTGCACCTGATGACTTCTTACCCCTCATCATTCCATTTCCCTTTCTCTACAAGAGCATTGTGTAACCAATCTCTGTCATCCTATTTGGGAAGTCATTTACTTCTATAAAGGGTAAGCTCTTTATCAGTTTTTGCACAGAATTCCCTTCCATGTCCTCCTCCACTTTTTTTTTTTGCTACTCTTTTGAGTAAAAATATGCCTCCGTGACTCATTGTAATGATCAATAATCATAAACTAGTGTTAATATTTAATTTTCTTGAAAGAAAAGAAGTCCTACATTTTTAGATTAAATCCAATTTGATCAGAATCTTAGTAATGTTACTTTATTTTCATATTGTTTCTTGGTGTATAATTTTTTTTCAGTTACTTCATCAGGTTCTTACAGTTTCTCCTTCCTTCCCCAAAGGCAAAAGAATTATTTTTCCTGTATTATAGACGAGGAGACCAAAGTTAGGAATACTTAAGTGTCAGCCCTGTAGGAAAACCAAACCAAACCAAAACAGAACACAGTTCTTCTGACTCCTAGTCCTTAGTCATCATTTTTTTCCACTGTGTTAGAGGTAAACCTCCAAAGGGCCCACCAATATCAAGCAAAGACTGTGGAGATTTACACCTCCTTACATGCTTATCCTTTTGTTTTGTTTTATTTTGAGACAGGGTCTTGCTGTGTTGTCCAGTCTGAAGTGCAGTGGCACAATTTCAGCTCACTGCAATATCTGCCTCCTGGGCTTAAGCCATCCTCCCACCTCAGCCTCTTGAGTAGCTGGGACTGCAGGCACACATCTCCATGCCCAGCTAATTTTTGTATATTTATATTTTGTAGAGGTGGTGTTTCACCTTGTTGCCCAAGCTGGTCTCAAACTCCTGAGCTCAAGTGATGCTCCTACCTAGGCCTCCCAAAGTGCTGAAATTACAGGCATGAGCCACAGGGATGGCTTACTTATCCTTTTCTGATTACATTTCTTTCACCTTGATAGCCAGAAGTCAGGTTGTGTTTTTTAAACCTAGTAGCAGTTTAGTAATTGTACTGAACAAAGTTCCTTCTATTATGTTTCAATTATAAGTGTTGCCAGAGTGTTTTATACCAGTGGTTTTCGTGAAGTCTAGTCTTGGGACCAACAGTAGAGTATCACCAGGAAATGCCATAGAAATGCAAATTCTTGGGCATCATCACAGACCTACTGTGTCAGAAAGTTTAGCGTAGCGTTCGTTGACTTGTGTTTGCCCAAGCTCTCCAGGTGATTCCGATGTTAGCTAAAATTGGACAACCACTCTTTTAAACTCTTAATCAATGAAATTCACATTGAGGTTAATTGTAGTTTAATTTTTATCCTGAGCTACCTAAAAAGCCTGTCCAGCATTTATAATACTTTTCTTACTTATGTCTGCATCCCTACATTGGCTCCCTGAGATGGTAGCAGAGTATATTGGTTTAGTGTGTGGGCTCTGAAGACAAATTGTAATTTGGAATACTGGTTTTATTACTTACACATTATATGGGCCCAGGAAAAGTTACTTCTCTGTGAAATGCAGTCATGGTACTTCCTACCTCCTAAGGTCTTTGTGATAATTAAATAAGTAAAATGTTAGAATTGTTTTCATTATTTAGCCCAGTGATTTACACAATGAAACACGAAGTATTGTTTTGGAAAATAATATTTTCAGTTTCAACCAAGGACTTAAAAAGTGAACTTTTGGGGAAATAACCAATTTGGAAGAGTTTCTAGGGGTAATGTGTAATTGTTCATGGCTCATTAGCTATCTTTTTTTCCTTTCTGAGTGTTGTTTACAATTTCATCTTAATAAATTATTAATAACTAAATGTAGCTATAAAGAAGATGTTTATGCCAAAATATAAGTTATTTTCTTCATTTTTCTGTAATATTTTCACTTTTGAAAGGGAAGAAATTAATTGTATAAGCATCAGCCATCTTTTGCAGTCTTTAGCATTTACTTTGTTACCTTATGAGATCATCACAATCCTTACTGAAACAGAAATTCTCGAAACATGAATTTAACGTAAACTAGCATTTGCTTTTTCCCTTAATGAATAATCTTTGTTTGTAGAAAAAGGTCCCATCATTGAGACATGTTTGCAATCAACACAAAGGGTAAATGAAAGGAACTTAGAGTGGTGAACAGGTGTTCCTGCACTGAGAGTTTCCTTTTCATTTAAACATTGGTGTACAAATACTTCAGTAGCTAAGGCATTCCCAGTTACTCCTTAAGATATCTTATTCATCTCTAAGTTTTTCTAGTTGCAGTGCAGTGACAACAGTCACATATCTGTCACTTATCATAGAGAGGGAGTAGAAAAGGAGGAGGCTGGAAAAAGACAGCTGTGTAAAGATGAGATACATGAGCACTGATGAACTTCACTCTCCACTGCAGCCCATACATAGCCTGCAGCTGTGTGCTGCTTTATTTTAGTCTCCTTTAGGCTCTGGCGAGGAAAACAACATGTTCTGCTGGAAGAAATTTTTCATTTGCCACTGCAATTTTTTTTTAAAAAGGGGAGGTTAAGAATTAGGTGGTATTTGGTTTTCTGTTCCTGTGTTAGTTTACTAAGGATAATGGCCTCCAGTTCCATCCATGTCCTTCCAAAGGACATGATCTTATTCGTTTTAATGTCTGCATAGGATCAGGAAAAATAACTAATGGGCTTAATACCTGGGTGATGAAATAATCTGCACAACAAACCCTCATGACCCAAATTTACCTATGTAACAAAGCTGCACATATACCCCTGAACTTAAAAGTTAAAAAAAAATTAAAATCTGGAAAAAAAAATTTGGTAGTGAAAACATTTTTTTCTTGATGAAGTTTTCAGCCAAAAGGGCTTATGCAATCCGGAAAGATGTGGGAGTAAATAGGGCAACGCCATTTATTAATCATGAAAACCATATTAAGGAAAGGGCTTCCCCTAACCCTCAATGCAATGTACTAGGTCACCAGATCCATTTTTAGATTCAGAGATTTCTGTTCTCTGTTCAGAATCAAGAAACAGATGATGTATTAGAGTTTTGATACCTTGCCTTTCCCTTCAGGAACATAAATAAAATATACTTGAGAAGAAGATGGATTTGATTTACTATAACTTAGTAATATGGAATACATTTAGTGGGCTCAAAGTTGCAAATATTTTTTATGCCTTTTCCCCTGATTGTCATTAATTTGAGGTTTTGAGGAGGAGGAATTTACAACTTACTCTTTCCATATTCAAAACTAGAGTATAAAAACATGCTCTTTCTACCTTGAAAAAATCAATTTTCAATTTATTATACATCAGAGGAACTATAGCCAATATTTTTAAGTATATAATTCTTGCCCATGTAAAAAAATTCAGTATTGTTTCTTTTAAAAAAAACTTTTTTAATGCTTCATTTATATAACTGGACTTGATGAACAGTTTTTCTGTGGGAGCTCATAAGTAAAACTTGCCTTTGCCCTAAGTCACTGACGGGGCCCGGGGAAGCCAAGGCTCCTTTGGAGTTGAGGTCAGGCATGACTGTATGTGACATGGGCATTCTATAGAATACAGCAGGGTATTTAGTGGAAAAGAGTCAAAAAAAAAAAACTATCAAAATAGTATTTTTCAGTTGTCCTGGACTTTTTAGTATTTCCCCACTAAGATCTAACCTTTTGCCATCCCTATGCTTTTAGTTCTGAGAAGATATACTGCCTCTTTTTCTTCACTGCCCCTCCCCCCTGAACCTTATGGCTCTTTTAAAGTGTGTACTTCAAAGAAAAGCCACAGTGAAAAGATCTGTGTCTTTTTAGGACTAGTGAGACATGTCCTGAAGCCCATGGGCTTTGTGTTAGGCTTTCTGTGATCTCATCTTGCAGAGTCAGAAATGAAAAGAGATTCTTCTGTTCTGTGTTTGTCGGTATAATCATCAAGCTGTATGATGAAAATGCAGTGGGAATCCAGCAATGACATGACCCTCTGAAAAGGATGCTGCAAAAAACTTTTTAGAAATGTTCTTAACTTGATCTCATTTTGCTGTCCTTGATTAAAATAGACCTGAAATGCACTGTTATTTACAGAATGTAGATCTAGATTGGTATATTTTTTAAAGCAAAAATATTGATTACTATTGGCAGAGGTAATGGAATAGAATAAGTTAATGAAAACCATTGCCCTTTTTTTTTTGGTAAATGCTCTTTATTTTAGTGTACTTGTGACTAAGTAGGAAAATATGTGTCACTGCTTGCCAGTACCCCCTTACTCCCCTCATTAATCATTTTCATTCACAGCTTGTGGAATTTGGCATGTTTTCATGTTAACCTTTTTGCCTAGTCATTCGGCCATTTTTTTAGTGAGATGTGAATAAATGTTAGCTCAGAAAAGTTAACTGTATTTTTATTAATTCGGTACTGTATTGGTATTTTGTGGTAATAAGAGCTTTATAATGGGACAATTAAATAAAGATCTTTAGGTTTGTAGAGTAAAATACTGTTAAATCTAAAATACATATAACTGATACTTCAGAAAAAGAGAAACCATATATAATGGCTCACAATTCTTCTTAAAGTAGATAGAATGGGATTTAATATCACAATATGGGTGGTCACCTTGTTGAGTACTGTAAAAATAACTATACATATGTAGTATATAATAGATTCTCTTTGTCAGGAAAGATTTGGATGCTGAATGATTGTGGCAGAGAGGCTGACTTACTACGTAATGATGAGTAGATAGAAAGTCCTACCATATTAGCAATACCTCTTCTAATTTAATTCACAAAGAAAGTTAAGCATGTTTAAATATTAGGTATCTCTACATAGACATTGAAATTTAAAACATTTTTTTTTGAAAGAGAGAAAAGAAGAAAGAAAGAAAGAGTGAAAGAAAGAAAAAAAAAAGAATGTAAGAGAGAAAGAAAGAGGAAGAGAAAAAGGGAGAGAGAACGCAATTCTTGTTCTCTTGCCCAGGCTAGAATGCAGTCTAAAAATGGGTACTAAAAACCTCTTTTATGCCAATAATTGTGCTTAACAATGGAGACAGAAAGGAATAAGGGATGAAAATAACAAACAAGCAGACAACTAATATTTTATTTTAACCTGTGAAATGCTATGCAATTGCTGAGGAGTGATTTACTTCCAATTATGTTTTATCTCACATCCCTGTCAAGCTTAAAACCCTTTAGTGACTCCTTTGCTTGCTACATAAAATCCAAATTCTTTATCTTGGTCTTCCGCAGTTTCCAGAGCCAGACAGTGCTCAAGTCCTAAATTTACCACTGATAACCATGTGACCTTGGGAAAGATCTTTGATCACTATGCCTTGTGTTATCTTCCAGAAAATGAAAAAACTAATATTGGAGTGTACTGGACAGGACATATGCACTATATCAGATTCTCCATGGAACTCACTGACCACATGCATGGAGTCTCTGTCTCTTCCTGCCACTTCAAAGACATGGATAAAATTCCCTACCACAGGGCATGGGATCTGGCATCCCAAGTTGCCACCAGCAAACCCAGAAGTGTGGGTGAGTTAATACTGATGGGGTAAAATTTGACTGATGGAAAATGAGAGATAGCCAACTGCCAGGCAGATAAATTCCCCCTTCTTCCCTCCCGTCCATGAATCGCTGCAAAGCACCATTTCTCCAAAACAGCACAGCCTATGGGGAGACCTCCCAAGCAGCAGGTGGACACAACTGCTGTGCCTCCTCAAGGCTTGCCATGAAGCAGTGCCCAGCCTGGTAATACATCATCTTGTATTACTTCCCATTATTTCCTCCCTTGCTTCTCACTCCTAATGCCTTGAGTATTTACTTCCCCAAATAAAACATCAGTATTTATTTTTGGGCTCTGTTTTTTAGGTGACTTTGAGGGTGGAGGGAAAGGAGAACTTTAGACTAGGGTAGAAAAGGTTGAATTTCACTCTAACTCCTCCTCCTCCTCCTCCCACCTTTCCCAGCTATCTGGACTACCAAGTACCAGATATTAAGGGGTCTATCCTGTCCTGCTCTCTTCTGAGGTTGAAGGGATAATGACTATCCCGGTGACGCTGCCTGATAGTTTAGACCTCATTTCTAGGTTCAACAGGCTGTTTGACCCTGGAAAGTTAATACAGAGAAAGGAACTTGGCTATCCTATTGAGTGCAGGGCTGGAATGCAATCAGGATCAGTCTGCTTCGGAGGTTGTCTCTCTCCTAAGAGATGATGCTTTCTGTAGGTGTTTCCTGAACCCATCCTGGTGGCAATCATGGCCATGTGATGGCTACAGAGATATGAATCAGATCTGGTTTCTGTTCTCAAGTTACCATCTTGATCTGAGGGCAGAGAGGTCCACCTAGGTGCAGTGGCCATGGAGAAGAGGAGCCCCTGAAAGAAACAACCAGAAAGGTCTTCTGGAGGAAGTGACCCTTGAGCCCAGTAAAAGAGTGTAGCATCTAGTAATCTCTCAAATGTTGAAATAAACTGAGCAGGTAAATGAAGAGAAAAGAGAATTCCAGGCAGAGGGTATTGGACCTGGCAACTATCCAGGAGAGGGTGAGCCTGCAGGTGTCCGTTCATTCATTCAGCAAGTGTCTTTTGAGCCCACGATACAAAGAACACCAAGGCTATGGTGAAGAGCACAGAACAACTAAAAATGTGTCAAGGAATAAAGACTTCTCACCTGAGTCAGACCTGAAGGATTCATGGGGGCTAGCACACAACCCATTTCTTGGACATATGCCCTTGGTCATGCTCTATGCTGGACACTAAGGATTCAGAGGAGCATGAAGGTACCCTGCCTCTATTGTGGAGCGGAAAGATCATGGACAATAATTTTGAATATGTTCAGTGCTGCCAAGGAAAAGAGCCAGACTTCATCAGGATCAAGCTTATTTGGGCCTCTGAGAAGCCCCACAGCCTTGACTGTGCCTGTCCCTGCCTTCCCACCCCTACCCTGAACTTATCTTACTTGGCCACCTTGGTCTGTGTCACTAGTGGCCCCAGCATACTTGAGGTGAACATCCAGATGCCCTCCACCCAATCTCCAAGTGACAGAAGTGGATATGATACAACAGGGGCAGAAGGGGTTAATTTGTGACTGGTTCACTGGCTCCAGAGATTGAAGTCTTGGGTATCCAAAGTGACTTTCATTTCCACCTGGGTACCAGGTCCCTACCATGGAGCAGGCTAGCTTGGATTTCATGGTCCAGAGCTCATCTCTGTCCCCCAGTCCACTTGCCTCACACACAGCCCTGTGGGTAGGGTCAGCAGACCAGATTGCTTATTGTTGGAATGTAAGATGAGAGATCTGGTTGGTGATCTGTCATTTTCACTGAGAGATGGACATGGAGAGTACCAGAGTGAGCAAGGGTGTACACTACGGTGGTGGGCAAAACAGGCTCCTACCCTTGTGGAGTTTGCAATTGAGTGGAGGAGGGATGTTACTAGAAGTGAACAAAGTGCTGGGAGGACAGAGAGTGGAGACTTGCTGCAATGGGCCATGGGCTTAGGAAGGCATTTCTTGAAAATTGTGGTTTCAGGTCAGAGTTAAGGAAAACTAAGCAGACAGTAGGTGAGATAGTGTTTCAAGGAAAAATAAATCTGTCCTTTATCCAGAGATTACCCTGTGTGCAGCAGTGGCTAAGCCTTTCCCAATATCACCCAAAGTCCTGCCTCTGCTGTTTCCTGGCTGTGCGGCTTTGGGCAATTTACTTGTCACTCTGTTGCTTCTGATAGCAAAGGGGATAGAGATAGACAAGTCAAAGAGAGATAAGGTTTAAAACTGCTATCTGGAGATTGGATTAGAGCAGGGGTTTAAGAGAGAAAAGCACTTCTGTGTTTTTGGTGAGAGTCAAGATGGCTTGGGGCGGGATGTGATAGTAGAGGTAGAGAGAAGTAGAAAGTTATGATTAATTAGAATTGCTTAGTGAGGGAGTGGTCAAGAATGACTCCCAGCTTTCTGGCTTGTGTTATTATAAGTAATACATAAAAAGAATGGATGAACTTTATGAATTCATTTTCTATTTATTGTGATTCTAACATACTTGCAAAAACTATTTCCTTTTAGCTAAGATGAGACAAAGAATGCCACCAGATTTTCTTCTCTATGCAACAGAACACAAAGTGCTGAAGTGGGTGTCTCTAAAGATTCTTTCTTGCTCTGATGATGAACACTTTGTTTTTTCTTTCAGTGTGCAAATGGTTCCATAATTTAAGTTAATAGTGTTTATGACAATACGTAATAAATACCATAAAAAGTATAAGTCATTCTGGGTGTGTTAGCTCATTAAAACAAATGCTTGCTAGATTCTGTAGCAAGCTTTAGAAACATGGTGCTAACTCATGTAAATTGCCATGACAAATGTGCTTTAGAACCAATAAAGTGTGTACTGACTCATTAATAGTCAAATCCAACATCTCCCTGTTGGTTCCCAAGAAAAGTCAAGTGAAGATCTGTGGAAGAGAAATTGCTGCCTGAATTCTGCCACCCTTCAGGCATTCTGATCAGCATATGTGATTTGGTGCCTGTCTTTTGTGACACTGTGCACCTGCCATATCACCATTTTGTTTTTGATCCCACAAGGTCTGGAAAGGCCTCATAGCTTTCTTCCTGCCAGTGCCTGAGGTGGAGTCTTCAGATTTATGCACACTCCACAGGCTCCTTCTGGCAAAAATAAAGAAAAAAGAAAAGAAAAAAAAATGGTTTAAGGGGCTCAGAAGGAGGTTGCCAGATTAAATTCTGCATCGGTGAGTGGCAATAGAGCCAGTCCAAATGGTAAACAAGCATATCTCCTGCCTCAGAAGCACCCAGGAACTACAGGCATAAATATGCAATAAAGCTGCACTGAGGGGAGGCAAGCTCACATTTTATAATGCATTTCTGTCTTGCACAGCATCTGAGATTCTAGGCACAGTCCAGATAGTGGCTGTTTGGGTTTTGCTAGGAAGAAAGCACCTTTTTTATTACTTAGTGAAACTATGATCGGGAGTTATAGGAACGGTTTTGGAAAAGGTTGGGTATGTTGAAATATATCTTTGTTGTTCCTTTTGCTGTCAAGCTTTGCTATTTAATTTCATATTATATAAACTGCTTAAAAACCAAGGATTAAAAGATTCATTCAACAGAGTCATATGATCCTGAAGTCCACAAATCTCTAAATCTTAGTTTTCTGTGGAAGGTCTCTCACCTTTTATGCTTTTACAAGAGTTGACCTTCTCTATTGCATCCAATGTGGATGATGTTGTTGTCTCATATCTGCGAAGCACATTAAAGTTTAATGCACACATTCATGGGAAATCTTTGATTGAATCCTCACCACTGGGAAAACCCTGAGAAAGCATACTTCCCATTTTACAAGTGAGAAAAATGAGACTTGGGGTAGCTAAGAAAATTGCCCAATATCTTATGGCAAGTAAGTGACAGACAGACAGACATGGACACTAAATTCATGCCTTCTAATTTTAAAGTCTTATGCTTGACTTACGCCATTAAAGTAAGTGGTGGAAAGAGGGGATTCTCCTCTTTCCTTTGTTACTTCCACCTCCTCTATCCTCACCTTTTCTTGGGAGTAGATCTTGATGATCAGAATCTGTTCACACTGGCACTGGCTCATGTAACTGTGTCTTTGCATAAGAAATATACATGCTAAATGACAGTACACAAGCAGCCTATGTTGATGCCTACTTGATGCAGAATTTACCAAGTATCTGGGAGAATAAAGGATCTATATAATGAATTAGTAGGTCAAAATATTTTATCAAGGTCCTATGACATGCTAGACATCTGTTATCTGTCTTTTAGAATGCTTGGAGAAACCAGACTTTTATAAATATATTGACCCACTCATCTTTCCATTCAATCATTAATTAGCTTAAATAATTTAATTGCTAAATCACACAATATACAATATAGTAGCCCCCTCCAAAAGAAGATAAATAAAAGAAGGAAAGAAAAAACCTCATCAAAGGAAATAGATAAAAGCTCTCTGGGCCAAGTTTATTACAATTGAGACTAAAGATTGTCTATTTGAAAGCTCGTCAGCTCCATTTACATTTTCTCCACCCCAGTGGCAGTCAACTACTCACTCAAGACATTTATATCCAAGATGTAATGTTAAGTTTGTATGATGACCAGAGCTGGAATTGCCTTGGCATATTGGACTGCTTTACTTGCATGCTTTTCTCCTATCTTTCATGCCAATGAGTATAACTTCCCTCCAGTATATATTTTTTTCATTCCTAAAGTGCACAATCTCAGACAAACAGGAAAAGCTTTGACAGTAACTTTGAAAGGCTTTTTGTAAAAAGCTTTTTAAAATTTACTGTTGTTTCCAGTTATAGCTATCAGCCTGTACTAGTACACCTATTTGATGTAGCTGAATACTTAGAAAAAATAAAATATGCTTCATAAAATGCTGGTGTAAAATCAACCGCAGGAAGCATTTTAAAAAAAAAATCTCCACCAAGATTTATTAGCATTGATTTTTTAAAAATTTATTCCAGTTTTTATTAGATTTATATTTCAATTTTATGCTTTAATTTCTTATTAAGAGACTGCATAAGAATAAATATGCAAATATCTTAGTGAAACAAATAGTGAATGCAACTGTGTGAAAGCATTACTGTAAAAATGAAATAGTTGCCAAAAATCTAGGAGACAAATAGGAAGAGCTAATGTTTACTGAGACCTTACTAAGAACTAGGCATAAAGTACACATGCATTATTAACCCACTTACCTTCCCAACTTTTTTTTTTTTTCTGAGACAGTTTTGCTCTTGTCGCCCAGGATGGAGTGCAATGGCACAATCTCAGCTCAGCTCACTGCAACCTCCGCCTCCAGGGTTCAAGCAATTCTCCTGACTCAGTTTCCTGAGTAGCTGGGATTACAGGCGCCTGCCCCCAGGCCCAGTTAATTTTTATATTTTTAGTAGAGACGGGGTTTTACCATGTTGGACAGGCTGATCTTGAACTCCTGATCTCAGGTGATCTACCCGCCTCAGTTTCCCAAAGTGCTGGAATTATAGGCATCAGTCACCTTGCCCGGCCCAGCAATTCTTTAAGATAGGCAGCACTGTTACTTCATTTAATAGCCTGATGATTTTTTGCATATGGAAATTATGAAATTTCTGCAAGGGTCCTGAGCTAGTCAGTGCCAGACCAGAGATTTGAGAATTCAAAGCCAGCTTGTCTGAATCTGACTGTTACTATTCTCATTAAGGAATCTTGGGCCTGTTGAGATTCAACTACCACCTAATTTAGAAAAGACACTTTTGTCTCCCCTTCCCTTAGCTTCTTTCTTCAACAAAGAATGAAACATCTAGAGACTATTTAAAACACAGTAGGTAAAAAGCTAAGCTACTAGCTTCCTTGTATCTATACAAGTGTTCAAATAGGCTTTTCAAGAAGGAGTGAGTTAAATGTGAGAGTTGATGGGACCCTAAACATGGTCAAGTTTAAAGACAAATAGAAAGAACAAAATCAATTATTGGATACAGAAGCAGCATATCTGTGTTCAAGTTAAATTAAAGTGACAAGGGATAGTAGAAGGTAGATGAAGTTTGAGTTGAGGTACAGGTGGACTAAAAAAGTAGTGTAGAAAGATTAACAGATAAAAGAAAAAGGCAGGTGGTTGAAGACAACTGTACATATTGAAGACAGTGGGTTAGTGGGTGTGAGGGTTACATTCATCTAGGAGGAATTGGACTAAGGGAGAAAGGTGTTAATTGTAATCTTCTAATCTCCAGTAGAACCTGGATTTCAACTCATTATGACTTGGCTTCCATTATTTGACACAGCAAGCCACCTAAGAGCGGGTTCTCTCCTCCTGCATCTATCATTTTAAACTTCCTAAGAAATTATCTTCTGACTTCATTACTTGGCAAGTGTATTAGTTTCCTGTTGCTCCTGTAACAAAATACCACAAAGTTGGTGACTTAAAACAGCATAAATTTATTGTTTCTCAGTTCTGGAGACCAGAAGTCCAAGATCAACGTGTTGGCAGGGCTGATTTCTTCCGGAGACTCAGAAGGAGAATCTGTTTCAGGCCTCTCTCCTAGGCTCCAGTGGCTGTAGATGACCTTCGGTATTCCTTTGCTTGTAGATGTTTCACTCCAGTCTCTGACTCTATCTTCACATGGCCTTCACTCATTGTGTCTGTATGTCTTTATATATATCCACATGGTAGTATTCCTTTGTTTCTGTGTCTGTGTTCAAATTTTTCTCTTGTTAGAAGGACACTAGTCAATTAAATTAAGGCACTATTCAATGACCTCATATTAATTTGATTAAATTGCAAAAACTCTATGTCCGAAGCAGGTCACCTGTACAGGTACTGGGGGTTTAGGATTTCAACATATGTTTTTTGGGCAGACACGATTTGACTTCCGACAGTAGGGTGAGATCTGATGTTTCACTACATGCTAGATTTTCACATTTTACATCTGAGAAAACTAAATATTAGGATATTCAAACATCAGGTTTTACTGGCATTATTTAATCCCAGGCCCAAGTCCTAATGAAATTTTCTTATTCTACCATTCCAGAAAACTTCTTTTTAACTAATGCTCATGGGGTCCCCTAAAAGGCCGTAATAAAAGATATTGTTTAGGGAATGGGGCTAAGGAATGTGAGGGTTGGGGTAACAATTATTTCTATTTGTATCAATGGCACTTTATACCACCTAGTACTGAGTAGATGCCCAATACCTGCTATATCAATGCAGAAACTTTCACAAAGCATCAAGGACACTGACAGCAATGAAAGACTGCTTTTGAGAATTCAACTATCTCACCGATAATTTTCACACTCTCCTCCTGGCACACCATATAGCACACTTATCTGAAAATTGGCTTCCAGATTCAATTTCTCACTAGAGGTTTGCCTTCACTTCACCAGTTAATAGAAAGCTCTACAGGATGCCTTACTTTCTCTTCTAAAGCACTATCTTTAGAACAGAGGCTATAGCACAAAAGAGATCTGGTGTCAAACCCCAGCCCCTTTCCTTGCTGGCTTTGAGAACTTATATTAATCTTGCTTAACCTCATCTTCATCTATAAAGCAAAGAAAAAGATAGCACCTGTGAGGATTGAATGAACAAATCGATGTAAAGTATTATAGAATAAAACCTGGTAAACAGCATGTGGTATGTTATCATCATAAGTATTCCATGTACTAGGTTTGACACATTATATGTGATTTTACATATAATGTTCATAACACTTTTTGAGGTAAGTGCAAATTTTCCCCCATTTTGCAAACAGAAACTGACACAGAGGGACTGAGGACCTAGGTTAAGCATTCATGGCTTCAGAGGGGTAGGGAAAGGGATGGGACAGGTTGGGCTTAGACCTGTCCAACTCTAAAGGCTTGTTTTTTAACCTCCTTGTCCTGATATATTGCATTATTTTAGGGAGCACAAAGAAATGCGCTTTGGTTTAACAGCAGACAGAAAACAGTCTGAATTTAACTTCACGGCATTTCTTTAGATAGTGACTTCTTACCACAAGTACAGTAAAAACTAATAAATAGGCAAGCAAACAAACAAACAAGCCTGCTTTTTCTTAGTGGGAAGTGAACATGGCTAGGAACCATCTGTATCTTTCTCCCACCCCAGCTCAATCCCTTCCCCATGACACTGTCAGGACTCTCACGGCCCCTCCTGGGTAAAACAGTGGCCCTTTGGGTAACCACCAGCCTGCAAGAACAGCAAGGTTTCAAATGGGGTACTGACTAATTTCAGTTACAAGGAGATTTTAAACATTTCACCAAAGCACAATATACATAAAGGGACCAAAACAAGTGGGAAAAGTAGGGTGAAGAATCACTGGCAAGTGAGTTACCAAATATGAACACAGGGGATATATAGAAACAGTTATCTAAATCCAGAAGGAGGTTGACAAGCCAGGCTAGCAGGTGTTGATAAAGAGGAGGAGCTGCAGAAACAAGGAGGGACCCCTGAAGGAACCCATTTGTGAATGGCTTTGATTTAGCTCCCCTGAGGTCCCTCAGCTCATAAAGTAGCAGACCTCAGAATTTAAAATCAGATACCAATGGGTCAAGGGCATTCTCAGGAACCCCAGTTCTAACAGTCATCTGCTATGGTCTAAATTTCCCTCAAATGTATGTGTTGGAAACTTATCCCCAATGCAATGGCACTGGGAGCTGGGTTCTAATAGGAAATGTTTAGGTCATGAGGCCTCCTTCCTCATGAATGGATATTGCCATTGTAGAAAGTGTTCATGGGGTGGGTTCACTCTCTTCTACTCTTCTGCCATATAAGGACATGTTAGTCTCTGTTTGCCCTTTTACTTGCCATGTGAGCATGCAGCAAGAAGGTCCTCACAAGACACCAGACACCACAGATGCTGAACCTTCTAGACTCCACAACTACAATTAGTTTTTATTGTACTTGTGCTATGAAGTCAATATTAAAAAAAAAACTCTTTTTTTAAATAAAGTTACGCAGTCTCTAGTAGTCTGTTATAGCAGCCCAAAATGAACTATGACAACTGCTCTTCCCTACTCATTTGTCTGATCACCTCAGAGGGACAATCAACATGAGGCCAGATGAATTTATATTGAGGATGCTACAAAACATAAACACTACCTACTGATATAGAATGTATGAACCTACCTTCCCATAAGAAATTAAAGCATTTTGGTCTGCACTACAACCAGAATTCAATTATTATAGGAAGACCTACGGTGAAAGAAAAAAGAAGAGTTAAGTAATGAATGGGAGTACATTGGTGAACTTGGTTTCAGTTGTTCCAAGCATTAAGTAACGTAGGGCTCCAAATTTTGTGAAAACTAGTTTATTGCACATTTTAATGGAGGATGTGATAAAGGCTGTAAATTTTCTGCATACTTGGTACTATTTACTTAAGAAAACTTGAAGTATAATTTTGTTTACAGGTGGACGATTTAGTCAGGAAAAATGTTGAAAGAGGTTCTTTGATCTGCTTTTTCAGAATAAGGAGTTTGGTAAATCAGATGACTAAACAACCCACATCTTTAAAACCTCAATTATAATTTTAGACTGCTATAGCAGAGATATGGATTCACCAAACTTGATGTAAAAAGACAACATATATTTCAATTCTGCTGATTGGTTTCAGAAAGTAAAGCCACTCAGGAGAAAGCTGGACATGTGGATTGAACAGATGGTGACTTGAGACTATAGCCAATCCCCATTGCTAAACTACCCTGAAGTCAATGGAATCGCAGCTGTCAAAGAATTGTAGAGCCATTCAGTGGAAATGAAAACCTAATTTCAGAAACAATTCATAGGTTTGATGGACATGAATCACACCTTATGTTTTTGTGTCTGCCTTTAGGTTGTAACTCTATGAGTATGTCTCAGTCATTTAGCATCTGCTCCATCTTTGAGACTGAGTTTCCAGGAGACCTAATTCAACCAGAAGCAAAAGAGAGTTGCCAAGAAGGTGGCAAAGCATAAGAATTTGGGAAATGGATAAAAACATCCCAGAAACATCCAACAATTAGTAACTATGTGAACAGATTCTAAAATATTGGGTCTATTAGGCTTTGTGGGAAGGTATTCCCTTTGAAAATGACTGAAATGGAGACTTTGAACCACTTTCAATGATACAAGCTTGAGGTTAACATGGAGATGGGGCTTCACAGAATACACTACTTTTCAATAATTGTATTCTTATTTAATTGTTCAAAATTGGTCAGTGACTAATATTAGGCCTCTAAGAACAAAATTCATTAGGTTTATTTAGCCTATTTTTGCATTACTTCTACAAAATCCAATAGTTTAAATAGCTAGCTGAATATTTTTGATGTTAAAGGTCAAAATTCCATGAAGATTTTAGATCAAGACAGCTACCACTGAGAAAAAACAATGCAGATTTGTGGTAAAGTCTCATAAATTTGTTGAACTGCCAAAGCTTTCATTGGTGAAGAATTTCTAATGCTGACTTCCATCTGAGCTTTCTCATTGCCAAATATCGAGAATGTCTGTATTATCCAGATGTTGCAGAACAGTTGTATTTTTGGCTTCACCACTCCCTCTGAGCTGTGATTCTGTTTTTTCTTATTGTTGATGTTCTTTGTTTTTAATATGAGCAAGACTTGTGTTTTATACTTTGGTTTTAGTTTCGTTAATCATAGACTAGACAAAAGAAAATTGGCTTGGTTTCCTAATAAAAGTTCAAAACAAAAATCACTTAGAAGCCATAATCAGAATCATAGACCATCACTGTGAACTATGGCCAGGTGTTGTCATGAAAGTATGACATCCTAGAGTAGAAAAGCAACCTGGGTTTCAGAGACTGTTTCACTACTTTATCAGAAATGTTGTTTTAGCTGCTATGGCTCCAACAAGGTGAACATAGCATTTTATTTAATCTAAATATATTTCTCCTTTTTTTTCTAAGTTGTGAAAAGCCAATGACCACATTTCATCTCTAGCCTCTCATGAGGTTTAAATTACACAAACAAGAAATATTTACAATGTCAAATGCTGAAGAGTGTTGGGAATCAGAAGTGATTACTCAGAATCAGTTTTAATGACAAGTCAGAAATTAGATGAAGAGATGAAAGGCTAAGCCCCCAATGGCTTCTGAAAGGTTAAATAACCATCTTGCATCAGTTCGTACCTTTCTGAGAGGGTCTAGGATGCATAATTAAGAAATAAATTAATAAAAATCACTTTTGAAAAATCAACATAAGACGTGGCAGGAAATGGAAGAAAAGAGAAGCAAGGGATGCATTCCAACAGACATTAAGAACAAGCCAAAATGCAGTATTTGCTTAAGGGTTTTGATGCTCATTGCATCAAAACTGCCACAGATTTTAAATTCTTTTAAATGAGAAAAGTGAATAAGGCAGATAGATAAGTAGAAAAAGTTGCGTGAAACTCAGTAGTACTGAAAATAAACAGTTGTACTTCTTTGTGACTGCAGTTAAACTGATTCAAATCTCAGTGTTCTAGTGGAAGAGTCGAAAGAAACCTCTCGTGGTTGTCCAACTGTCTTTTGAGTGGGCAAAAATTTTCACATATCATGTTTGTTGATCATGATTTTTCTTTTCTTGGACTGTTAAGATCAGTATACACTTTGCCTCTTACCTCTACAAAAAAGTGGAGAATCTCGTGGTGTGAAGTATATGTGCTCTATAAAGTCCATGGTGAAGGAACCCTGTCTGTCATTTGTTACACAGTCCAATATAGAATAGAACCTAACACAGTGGAGTCTCAAAAAGCATATGTCAAATGAATGAATAAGAATCAACTGACTTTATTTTATTTTTTCTAACTTTTTATCCTTTTCTTCTGTTTTTTCTACTTATTAGTATTTTATCTTATGTGTTTTATATATAATTGTGAAATCCACCTCAAATCAAAAGGACAGGGAAGGAAATTTCAGATTTCAGGTAGCTGTAAATAATACTCCCAAGAACCACTGAAGATAAGATGCAGAGAAAGTCTGGGGTAGAATATGACTTAAGTTTATAACCAAATAGACTTGCTTATATTTTACCCCAAAATGCCACAGGCTCCCCCTGGAAAGGGCTGAGTTGATCCTTTTTAATTACCTCTCACATGTTCACCTCTTGATAAACTACATCTCTTCTGCTGGAGTGTAATGACTAATTTTATTTGTCAACTTGACCGGAATAAGGGATGCCCAGAAAGTCGATGAAACATTGTTTTGGGGTACATCTGTGCAGGTGTTTCTGGAAAATATTAGCATTTGAATCAGTAGACTGAGTAGAAAAGATCACCCTCTGCAATGTGGGTGGGCATCATTCAATTTCCTGAGGGCCTAAATATCATAAATTCACTCTCTCTGAGCTGGGGTATCTATCTTCTCCTGCCTTTGCACCTCAGTGCTTTTGGTTCTTGGGCCTTCAGACTCAGACTGAATTATACCACTGGCTTTCCTGTTTCTGCAACTTTCAGATAGCAGATCATGGGAATTCTTAGCCTTCATAATCTTGCAAGTCAATTCCTATAATAAATCTTCTCTTATAGTTATATTTAATAAAATATTCTTTTATAGATAAATGAGGAGTACTAATAACAAAAAGGAGTCAGGTTGGTGGGAGCAGAGGAAAGCAAAAAGAAAAAGCAGATAAGATATAAATCTGCCTTTTCCATGGGCCAGGACACACAGCCCTCCTGCACAAGTAACTCATAATCATCTTGCACCCAACTTATCACCAGACCCTTGGCTAATAGAAAAATACAAGTTAGCTCACTGCAATCTTGACATTATCAGTACTGCTTGTAGCCCTTTCCAGCACAAGTACCATGCTATAAAATTCCCAGCAAGCCTTTGTGTCCTTGCAATCAGCTCCTCTCTTTCCTCTCTTGCTGGCCTGACCCTTGCATCCTTGCAACGTATCTTCTATATTTTTAAAATTTTTACTTTTGAGATGGAATCTCGGTCTGCCACCCAGGCTGGAGTGCAATGGCATGATCTTGGCTCATTGCAACCTCCACCTTCTGGGTTCAAGCGATTCTCCTACCTCAGCCTTCCAAGTAACTGGGCTTACAGGTGCCCACCATGGCTGGCCAATTTGTTGTTATTATTGTTGTTGTGGTTGTTGTGGTTGTGGTTGTGGTTGTTGCTGTGTTGTTGTTTCAGTAGAGTTGAGGTTTCGCCATGTTGACCAGACTGGCCTCGAACCCTGACCTCAGGTGATCCGACCACCTTGGCCTCCCAAAGTGCTGGGATTATAGGTGTGAACCATCATGCCTAGCCCTTGCAATGTATTTTCATAACTTCTCAAAAAAAAATTTTCATTTCTTTACCTATAACTGTCTGGGTAATTTCCTTTACTGCCCATGCTACTGGATCCAGTTCGTTGCTACCCATGGAACTATATTTTTATGAGAAAACTATGTTTCTTTGGAGAAGCCTAAAGAAGGTTCTTTTTCTCTGGAGAGCCCTGATGAATATACCTGGGAAGCAGTGAGAGTTAAGAGAGGTCAACACTCTTGGTCTAGTATAAGTCCCTTCTTTTGGAAACGAAATATTTCAGGGGAGTGAAAATTCTTCCAAAACAGGTATACAGAAAGAAATGGAGGAAGAGAGGGAGAAAGAGAAAATCTTCCAGAAAATAAAAATATAAAATCAAGGAATGTTTGATTATTCCATCAAGGTAGCTAGCATAAATGGCAAGCCTCTGCCCCTTCTCTCATTCCATTTCAGCAAGTGCTTTCTTTCCCACATTGACTTTGGGTTTCTGTTCCAGTGTCTTTATATTCTTTCCTTCTTCCTGGCACAAGTGACATTTAAAAATTATGGCAAAAACTGACAAAGATTTCAAGTCTATCATTTGCAGTTCAAACATCCATTATCCCAATATAGATATAATTATTAAATAGCTTCCAGGTCATCAGGTTGAGAGAAAATCTATGACTATCACTGGGAATCTATTCTTGTGCAGAAGCAAATTCCCTTTTTTTTCTTTCAGTTGCTTAAGGTGAGGAGAGAAGCTGGAAACCTAGAATTATTTCAATTCATTCACCAGCTATTCACTGACTTTTTACCATGTATAAATCCTGATTGACCTCAAAAAAGAGTAATATTAAGTTTGATTATTACACATTTTTTAAAAAAGATATCCAAGATACAACTATCAAAAGATGGCCCAGGATCAACTGCCAAATGAGCTATATGGCCCATATCTGATGATAGAGTAGGGAACATAGAAAACTACTTTCTTGTGCAAAAATTATCCCTGTCACAGAGAAAAGATAAGCAGGAGTACTGGAATTTATGGGACATTGAAAAGAGTTCATTATTTTCTGAAGTCTAAAAGTTTTTTTTTTCTGAAAGATAAAAGAAAGTGAACATGTAAGAGTTAATCAAGAATCTGAGCAAACATTCAACAGATGGTATTTATAGACTTCAAAGTCCCTAAGAATATGTTTTTCCTAAGGAGTAAGAGGGGAAAATAAGAATTTAGTCTAACAAAGAATAAAGATAGCTGCAAGTTATGAATAAACGTATCAGAGGATACAAGAGTATTATGCTTCTTTAAATTTTGCTTCCAAGGTTTTCCTTTTTCAGAAAATATAAATGAAGTTCAGTTAAATTAATATTTTTACAATGTTTATAAGATATTATTTTTCTTTTTAAAAGCTGATATTGAGTACTGAATTCTCTGAGATCTAGCATTCCACATCTGGAAATTAGTTACTACTTAAAGTAAGAACTAATGGCTCCTAGGAGAAAATGCAGACGATAATGTCAACCGACCTCTAGAGGGCTTACTACAAATTGAATCTAGTTAATGAAGAGATACCAGACGTCACTCCAGGAAGCACTTGTTTTTAAAGGTTATATACAGGTATTTAAAATACTTTTATTTGGAGAGACTCATGCTTGGCTTGCTTTTCCAAATGACAAATGAGACTTCATTAATCTTCAGGCATAGTTCTGTATTTTCAAGTCCTTCTTTCTTTCTTTCTCTCTCTCTCTTCCTTCCTTCCCCCCCGTTTCCTTCCTTCCTTTCCTCCCTCTTTCCTTCCTTCCTTCCTTCCTTCCTTCCTTCCTTCCTTCCTTCCTTCCTTCTTCTTTCCTTCCTTCCCTCCCTCCTTCTCTCCCTCCTTCCTTCCTTCCTTCCTTCCTTTGAAAAAAATACCAATTAGGTACTAGGTATTTTCAAACCTTAAACAGGGTTATTTACCATCTCTGGTGCCAAGCAAGATGTGAGTTCCTTGTGTGCCTATTGTACCCAGTAGCAGATACAACATCTGGCGTAGAAGTAGGTGACCCAGAAATGTGTGTTGCTTTGAATCGATTCTCTCTTTTAGTACTAATGATGTTTAGAAAATGTTCTCAGCCCAGGATGAGGCTGACAATAATAAAAATGCATTTGACATTTTTGTAGCTTATAATAATTAACACATACTTTCATGCACATTATCTTAATGAAACCTTAAAACATTAGTGAGTGAGGCTTTATGATCATTTACATTGATGAGATGACTGAATCTAAGGGACTTAATGTAATAAAGTAGAGATTCAAATTTAATTCTTTAGATTTCAATCTCAATGACCTTTTCATTAACTCAATGCTGCTTCTGATTATACAAATAATGAAGTGAAAAATCAGTAACCTCTTAATAGTTGTCTCTCAGTGTAGAATTGTAGAATCTGAGACAGGGAAAAGGCATCAGACATAATTGCAGCTAATCAGTCAAAACCTTAGAAACTATTTGAGTTATGACGGGAATTTGGGGTGGGGGTGAGGCCTTGATGTATCAGCTCCTTGAGAGTTCCTTAAGCCAAATTGTTAGACTAATCAGGTGCCAGGAACAGAGGTCAAACCCAAAAAAGAGAGACGTTTTCTTGGCTGACAAACTAAGAGAGGTAGAAAGACCACTAGGATGGTACCCAAGATACGAGATGAATCTTGTTAGAGCTGAGCATAAAGTTTGAAGTGAGATGCTTTCATGGAGAAATACAAGAGGAAGTGAACAAGATGGGATGTGGTAGACATAGAGTTAGCTCCAATTGACTGGGTGTAACGACAGAGGTCTAGTTTATTCCACACATAGTTTCCATCTTGGTGCACTGCTCAAGACTTGACATCACTCTCATTCAAAGGAGACAGGAGGAGAAAGAGGCATTACAAATTATTAACCTAAAAAATGATCATTTGTTTTCTACTCATCAGCAGATACATGGCAGTTAACCTGGGAACCATGACCTAGTAAATGTATGCTTTGATAAATGACCTATCTTCCTATTTGGAAATAAGCATAGGTTGGTGGGACTATTTAATGTTCTCCAGAGAAACAGAATCAAGACAGGGTGTGTGTGTGTGTGTGTGTGTGTGTGTGTGTGTGTGTGTTTATATAAATACATTTATTATAAGAAATTGACTCACACAATTATAGAGGCTAAGACTTAGTAAAGTGATGATTCAGTTTCAATCTGAGTGTGAGTCTGAAGGCAGGAGAAGACCAATAGCTCGGGTCAAAGATTGTGAGGCAGACAGAAATAATTGTTATTCTGCCTTTTATTCTATTTAAGTCTTCAACAGATTGGAGGAGGCCAACTTCATTGGGAAGAGTGATCTACTTTACTCAAGTCTACTGATTTGAATGTTAATCTTATCCAGAAACACCCACAGACATACCCAAATAATCTTTAACTAGCGTCTGGGCACTTCGTGGCTCACTCAAATTGACACATAAAATTAACTGTCACATGCTGTTTCTAGACAAAAAAGTGAGAGTGATATTAAAGGCTGCAACAGATGAACGGTTACTGAGAAGAGAGGATGAGGCCCTGAAGGCAGGTGCTGGCAATCTTGCAATTTTGCGGTGAGCTGGTGTTGAGAGTACTGGGAGGACAATAAAACAGTGGTTAGGAACACAGACTGCCTGGGTTTGTCTCTTGTTTCTAACACTCATGAGCTGCATGTTTTGAAAACTTTTTGTAACCCAATTTTTTCTTTCTTTCTTTTTTTTTTTTTATGTAAAGTTGAGGTAATGTAGTACCTGCCTCCTGGGTTGTAAGCTTTAAAATATTTAAATAATATATATAATTCATTCAGAGCAGTAAACCCCTAATAAATTTTGAATTTTTTATGAGAGAACGATTTGGGGAGATAAGGCATTCTGGGAAAATGTGGTAACTTGCAGTAGTATAAAACTAGATTGAATATCACACTTTTAGGGCAAGCGTATTTCTTCATGGCCTACAGGAAAAGTCTAAACCTTTGAGCATGACATTAAGACTATAAAATACATGAGTGCATCTTTGATGCATATCACTTGCTTACTCCTTCAACTTACTGTTCCAAAGGAAGAAAGGTACCTGGTCTAATTTACCTATTAATTCAACAAATAGCTGTTGAACATCGACCCTATGCTATGGGATGTTCCAGGCATCAAGGTACAGCAAGTTCTTGCCCACAGGGAGCCTCCTTTCTAGTAAGACTCACTTCAGTAGTTGTTAATGTTTATCTCTGTGCTTCCTGGCTGTTGTGCTTCTTTCACAGATGATTAGGAGGTAGAAATCAAGGCTAGGTAAGAACCCTGCAGAGGTGACAGGAAAATGGCTTATCAATTTCATTGGCTATCTGTCTAGGTTGAAAGATCTTAGGCCTTTCCACACACTTGTTTCTTTGGACATTTTTCTTTCTTGAAAAGCTGAGCTCCATCCCTGTTCTGACTGCACATCCAGATACCAGAGGGGATGGACACCTGAGGAGGACCAGTACGCTCCACTGGTGAGCTGAGCTCTACCTTCTCTCAGTTAGAGGACACTTACAGTAGGGCTGAGTCCCACTCTTTGTTTCTGGTGTCCTGTCCTGAGAGCCCCCAACGAGTGACAACATAGAATGGGACAATGCCTCCTTAGTCCCCATCAAATCTGTCAACCCCAACCCAGCTGTGCTCTTTTAGAATAACTGTCTCCTTGGATTCCTTATAGAACATCAGCAGAATATTCTGTTCTTCAATAATCATGTCTTTCTCCAAAGGATTTTGCCTTTCTGATTTTCTTGCTATATGTCATGCCTGACACATTAGCAAAGACCTAATAAACATTTGTCAAATGAATTTGAGTGGGGTTCAAGATGATTTTAGAAGGTATATGGTAAATAGCTCATATTTTCATATATTAATATTAACTTTAATGTTGTAGGAAAGATATATAATTGGAATCATTAGATTAATGTCTTTTTAAAGACACTGAACATATAAACTAAAAGTATTAATATATGTACATTCATCTGTAATGATTGCAAAGTTTCCTTCTCTAGCATAGTAAAATCTAATCTTTTATTATGAAAATTAAAAAATTTTTAACTGTTATATAAAAACTGCAGGTAACATTATGGTAGGTACATCTTTTTAAACATCCTATTTATTTCAAATAATTTAATAAAAATGGAATTTCAAGGAAATAAAGACATTTACAGTGGTATGAAACTAACTAAAGTTTGGGAAACACTGACCCAAGGGCTAATCACACAACCCTGTAGTTTAACTGGCTGTGTTTTAATCCTGGCTCTGATATAAACCCATTGAATGGCCTTGGGAAAGGGTTTGACTTCTCTAGGCCTCAGTTTCCTCATTTTAAAATGGGGCTAAAATAGTGCCTACTCCATAGAGTTGCTGTGATGAGTAAATAAAATACATAATCCATGCAAAATGCTTAATCCTGTGGCAATCATCTGTGACTGTCCAGCAAAGGTGATTATTATTAATCATTGCTCTAATAACATAATTACCATCTTCTCAACTCCTACTTGGTATTCTAAGTACAGTTGAATGGAAGGCTCAGGATGCTGTTTCAGTCTCCAGGACTTGCACAGGAGTTGGGGTAGGCCTGGATATGGAGGCGGGTCCCACCAGGACACATGCTTAGAGGAAGGGAGGTCATAGACTCAAAAGAAACTCAGAGAAACTGAGGTCTGGGCAGAGGTCCAAAGGTTTAGCTAATAAGCACATCTCCCCGGCAGTTGAATGGGAGACTGGAACCTCTTCTGAAACACCCCATGACTACTTTACTTTGATAATTTATTTAAATTGGTACAGTTGATCCCTTAAGAAAAAATGACCCTGCTTTCCTGAATGTTAAGTAGATGAGAGTTCAGTCCACATTCAGGGCTAAGAAGCAGAAATTTTGCAGAGCAATAAAGAGAACACACACATAAATAAGATGAAATTTTGTTTAACCATAAAACCTGCAGTTGGTTAGTCATTACATTGTAATCTAACCTGATCTAAACAAGGCAGTGCACAGATGCCTTATAAGCTTTTTCTCTTCTACAAATATCTCATTACCATCCACAGGAGCAGTTAAATAGATATATTTTGTTTTTATGACCCTTATTTCTGAAACATAAAAGGTTTTATGTTTCTAATTCCTAGACAATTTTTCATGGTATTTCTGTTTATCTTGCATTCTATTTTCAAACCCTGTTTGGGAAAAAAATTCAATGATTTCAGGAAAGTCTAAAGTGTTTTTCAATTATCGTGAGGGAATTCTGGAACTCAAGGAGTTTTTTGCTGCCTCTCTGATCTTAGACAATTACTTTCCTCAACAGAAGTTAGTCTAGCTGGCATTTTAGTCTACTGGTTTCTTTAAAATTCTCTCTGGTTGCTCTGATTTCCTTTTGTTTCACTATTATTTAATGCACCGAGTTTCACTAAAGTTTACTTAGACTGGTTTTGGTAGCAATAAAGCCTTATTTAGTTGAAAGTTTTTCAACATAAGGGTTTTATTTTGCAGAAAAATAACAACCCTGTAGTCATGCTTCTGGTGACCTTCACATAAATTTGAACAAAAGCCTCTGAGAGATAAAAACAGCAGAGGTAACCTTCATGCACATCAATCCATAGGGAGAGTAATTTTGTCCCACAGGCCCTCATACTTAGCAGTGTTCTTGCTTAGTTTAATGCTCTGCTCTCCCTGTTTTGAAATTCTCAATAATTTTTTCATAATTCTTTATGAAGCCATGGGCTGCCCCAACCCCAAGCTTGTCACCACACGATGCTCCACCTGCAAGGAAAGTCACCACCTACATTTTCCCTTCCTGGTGAACTCCTCATAGCTCATGAGTAATTCTCTGTAAAACTTTCTCTCCCCTCATCAGGCTGAGTTTGTCACTCCGCATCTCCGTGTTCCTGTGACAACTCATGTACCCTCTAGAGATGCACTGTTTATTCTGTACCATATGTGCACATGTGATTGCTATCTGTCACAAATATGAACTCTAGGCCAAAGAGTAAGTCTGTGTTTATCTTTGCATTCCTCTGGAATAGTGCCTGCTTCTTGGTAGGATTCCTTAAATGTACCATAATAAGAAAAGTTTCAATAAGCATTCACACTTGCCTCCAGCAAGACGAAGCTTCTTCTTGCCCTTGGTACATGTCTCCCTCTGCAGAAGCTATAGTTCTTACATTTTTTTTTTTTTTGTAAATGTGGAACTCTTATCGTCTTTTAACAGACAACTAAAAGGTCCTTTTTCTGAGAAGTTTTTGTTGAATGTAAAAGAAAGAAGAAATCACTTCCTCCTGTGTGGTCTCTCAGCACTTGCCCCATTGTACTATGAGTATTTGAAAATGACTATTCTCCCCCACTTGACTGAGAGATGCTTGAAGCTCATGTTTTATTCATCTTATATCCCAACTCTGACATCGCACCCAGCACGAAAAAGTAGAATGAAGCAAGCAAGCAAGAAAAGGCAAAGGCAAAGAAACAAATCATATAGTTGCATGATCCCAAGATAATGATGCGATAGATGAAAATTCCAATTGAGCAATTCAGTTTTATTATCTGACATGTCATGAGTTGCTAAGTACTTTTTCTTTATACCTCTTCTCTTGGAAGAGAAATAGGGGTCCTCTAAGCTAGTTGATTCTTAGCACAAACTATTGGCTGGCCGTACTAGTTTCATGAGTCCAGCTAGATAAGAATTCACATCTTTTTCCAAGAACAAAAGAGAAGTCTCAAATGTTAAGGTAAACATGTGGTTTCCTTAAAGACTTACAGGCATACCTATTGCTATATTTAACAAAATAAACAACAATAAATCAATCTTACTATCTCGCTGGTGTGATTTCCAAACCCAAATGCTCACAGACCTTGTTTACTTACAACTTATTTTCCTTCAGCTCATCTAGGTAAGTTAGTTTGTTCTGGGAGACTGCTCCCTTTAATCCTAGCTGATGCCATTTATGCAGCCCAAAGATTCTTCAGGCACCTGGCTTTTTACGTGGTGGAAATAAGAAAAATTGTTCTCTGTAGTCCTGGGTCCTGTTTTGCGATTTCACCTCCCATTTCACGGCATCACTTCTCCCAGTGGATTTGCCTGACTTTAAGCTTCAGTGGCACTCAAAGGTGAATTAGAATCTGACATGAAATGCCCACAGCATCCCTACTGCTGTGTTCCCCACGCACTGTCAGCTCACTACATGTGAATCTCTTCCTTTGTCTTAGGCTCCTTCTCTTAAAGAAAATAAAATTTTACTGGCTCAGAGCTCACCAAGATATGTTCCAGAATTTAGAGTCTAAAAGCTCAGCTTTAGAGTTGGCTGCAGCAGGTGCTGGGTAAAAACAGAGATCCACAGCATCCTTACAGACCAATGGAATGAGAAACTCCAGCACTGGCACCCTGGAACATCCATCTTTAAAAAGCTCCAGGCAGATCTCTGTGCAGTGCTGTCTAGGAGCCACTAAACAGGAATATCTCTAAATCTTTACATCCCTGTTACAAAGTTCTCTCTGACGTGTGAACTGAATTCATAGATAAAATGATGTACAGGTCTCCATGTAGGAGCCCTGCTATTCATATTATTGTTTACATTTTATAATTTATACTACTGTTGTATAGATCATATTATTTAAAATATTTTGACCTTTGTGATAATCTTGAGAAGACGAGAGGAAGGCCTGGACTCATCAGGCACTCTTTGTAGAAAAATAAAGACTTTGGGAGATTGAGCAATTTAATCAAGATCACATGGAGCCAACTTCAAACTCCAAGTTCTTAATACAGTTGAAAGAGCAGATTGTAAAGGATCCAAGAAGTGGAAGTTCCATTGAACAAAAGAGTCTGGAAATAATTTTATTTCATTTTTAGGCTACCTTCCTGCCCATTGGTAAAGGAAGTAGCAAGGTTTGCCTCTCTGTTCTGGGTGGATTGCCAACACATGGGTATGGAATCCAAATTAACACACACTTTATGCTCCAGGCATGTCTGAAAAATTAATATTAAAGACTGGTTGTGGGCTGGTGAGTTCATATGTGCCCGGCCTTGGGTTGGGTGGTATGGATACAGAGGTAAGGCCCCAAAGCTAGGAATGCAATGTTTCTCAAACTGTGGCCTTTACCCATGTACATCAAAAATGCTGATTCTGAGGTACTACCCTGATTGGAGAATATTTTGGAATACTTCCCAAGAAATTGCATTTTCTACAGCTCCACCTAGTGAGTCTGTAACCTCTGTTTCAGTGGGAAAAAGAGAATATTACTAAAAATGTCTGAAGCATTCACTCATTCCTCAAACAAATATTTTTTGAGCATTTATTATGTGCTAAGCCCTGTCCTGGAGGACATGAAGGAATAAAACAATAAAATATGCGGCTTTTTTTTTTGCAGCTTACCTTTTTCTTGTGAAAGACAGAGAAACAACATCACAAAATTAATAAAGAATAAAAATATGTAATAAATCAATAATAAGTAAAAATAAATTCTACAGTATGTTAAGAGTAAATGGGACAAAGAAAGTAACACAGGGAAAGAAGATAAAGGGGGAGGTGGTGCAAAATTCAGTTTGAAATTTGAAACCGGGTTGCTTGCATGTGGTTTATTGGGTCATTTGAGCAAATTCTGCACAAAGTAAAGGAATGTCCCTGTAGATACTCAGGAGACAGCCTTCAGGGTAGAAGGGACAACTGATGTAAAGGTATAGCACCAGCTTCACTGTGAATTTGGAAGCATCACTTCATTGACTCCCCCCAGTAATGCTGTTTGGTAGGCACTTACATTTCCATCAACTGGGTAAGGAAACCAAGCTTGGGAAAGCTGAAGCTTTTGTTCCATGTTATTCCACTGAAAAACCAGGTTAGAACAAAACAAAAATCATTTGTTTCCCCATGCACAATTTTGTGCGTGTGCGTGTGTGTGTTGGTTTTGTTTTGTTTTTTGGTGATGGTTGAGGGGTGAAATGTTATTTGTATTAAAAGGTTGAACTCATTTCATTAAAAATATTCAGAAGGTAGAAACCCATTCTCTGTTAATGGGTGCCAACTAATTCCAATAATGATCCTTTACAAGCCTCTGCTTGCTACAGAGTGTTAACTATTTAGTAGCCGTAGTTTTTAACAAGCCCATAACACTGCCATTACATGAATTATACATGGCTTATAAAATGATTATTTAGTCAGTGGAAAATTAAATTCGTCAGTGTTTTCCAAATCTGAGCTAGGACATTCATCAGAAAAACTGTTAAATTTTTAATCAACTGTACTGTGGTTGATGTAGCTATCAGCTTAAATTGCTCTTTCTCTGTCATTCCCCTTGTTGGAGAATATAGTGCAGAATTACCAGCTCTACAATGCTAATTGATTTTTTTCTTGCAAAGATTTAAGACACAGCATCATGCCATCTAACAGTAAAATTAAAAAAGTTGCATGAGCTTCAAAGACACATTTCACATATAATGAGTGGCAATTTAATATTTTAGGGTTTTAAAAAATGTCTTCCCTCTGACCTAATGCTTCAGACTGGGGCCCACCTCACTCTCATTTCATATTGAAAATATTCAGACTGTTGGCTGGGCAAGGTGGCTCACGAGTGTAATCTTAGCACTTTGGGAGGCCAAGGTGGGTAGATTACCTGAGATCAGGAGTTCGAGACCATCCTGGCCAATGTGGAGAAACCCCGTCTCTACTAAAAATACAAAATTAGCCGGGCATGGTGGCACATACCTGTAATCCCAGGTACTTGGAAGCTGAAGCAGGAGAATCACTTGAACCCGGGAGGTGGAGGTTGCAGTGAGCCGAGATTGTGCCGCTGTACTCCAGCCTGGACAAAAACAGCGAAAGAAAAAAATTCAGACCCAAACGTTAAAATTAGGAAATTATATAATGTATTAAAAGAGGGTAAGTTTAATGAAAAAAAAAAGAAATTGTATGAATGGAGTTTCTACCGGTACATCAATAACACAGTATAATGAAAGAGTGGATTTTCCAAGTGCACAAGAGTGACTAAAACTCAAAGAGGGTGGAAGGGTGAGGTTGGGATTGGGATAGGTAAGGGAAATTAGAGATTTCTGCACACTGTATTTTTTTTTTTTGAGACAGAGTCTTGCTGTGTCACCCAGGCTAGCATGCAGTGGAGTGATTTTGGCTCACTACAACATCCGCCTCCTTGATTCAAGCGATTCTCTTGCCTCAGCCTCCCAAGTATCTATTACAGGCACCTGCACTGTATCCAGCTAATTTTTGTATTTCATCCTCTTGGTCAGGCTGGTCTCAAACACTTGACCTTATGATCCACCCACTTTGGCCTCCCAAAGTGCTGGGATTACTGGTGTGAGCCACCGTGCCTGACCTCTGTGCACTATTCTTGATGGGGCTTAAACTGAGATCAGGAAGAAAGGTGGAACTGATCATCATTTCTGCTTTTCCTTCCCATGTACTCTCGTGTGGGGCCCCATCCACCTGGAGGAAGGGGTGCCTTTTGCTTATTAGCCTGGTGAGAGACATCCTATGGGAAAGGGATGCACCTGCTCCAGGCCCCTCACTGTCTGCCCCTGACATTTTTGATTCCACCACAATCTGGAGATAAATTGTTACTGTTTCCTACATACCCTCTGTATTTAAGAGGTGTGTGTACATTTGCAATCACTGTCCCCTCTAACTAAAGCACCCTTCATCCTTTCTCACTTGATGAAATCTTGTTGAACTTTCTAGAAAGATCGCAAATGAGAAGCACATCCTGTCCCCTGTCTGGACACTGCCCACCCAGGTGGAAGTAACACTCCTTCCACTGCCCTGATGTTACCATGGCAGCCCCTTTATAGTTCTTCCTGCTTCTGGACTCGATCCCTCACCACCTTGTAATCAATTCTGAATCCTAAAGAATGTAAGTAATACTATAAAACTCCCCCACTTAACATCTCTACTCTGCTGGTGTCCACTCAAACACCTTCACAGAAGCCAAACTCCTAGCTAGGCATGGTGGCTCATGCCAGTAATCCCAGAATTTTGGGAGGCCAAGGCAGGATGATCACCTGAAGTAGGTAGTTCGAGACCAGCCAACATGATGAAACCCTGTCTATACTAAAACAAAAATACAAAAATTATCCAGGTTTGGTGGTGGGTGTCTATAGTCCCAGCTACTTGGGAGGCTGAAGCAGAAGAATCTCTTGAACTCGGGAGGCGGAGGTTGCAGTGAGCTGAGATTATGCTACTGCACTCCAGCCTGGGCAGCAAGAATGAAATTCCACCTCAAAAAAAAAAAAAAGTCCAAACTCATTACCCTGGTCTACAGGGCCCATGTGACATGGTTCTGCCTGATTTTGGGATTTCTTTCCCTACTGTATTCCCTTTCCTCACTCAGGCTCTGGTCCCACCAGCCTTCCATCTGAACCTGGAAGCAAATGAGCTTGTTCTCACTTAGGCTGTGAGCTGTTTCCTCTGCCTGGAATGTTCTTCTCAAAGAAACTCAGTTGCCAGACCTCTTCTCATTCTGGTCTCAGTTCATTTCTCCAAACTGAAAGTCAAAGCAGCCACAGGGCTTTCTCTGTGTATTGTTCCATCTTGCCAGCTTCATTATTACCTGTTATTTTCTTCTTTGTTTTTCATGTTTTTCATGTGTCCTCTTCTACCAGAATTACTAATCGAGAGAGAGAGAGAGAGAGAGAGAGAGAGAGAGAGAAATGCTGCCTCCTCTGTGGAATGCTGTGTCCCCAGAGCCTAAAGCCATATATAGTGCTTGGAAGACTTTCCGTAAATACTAGTTGTATAGATGAATGTTGAAAGAATTTAACAAAATGATCCTCCCTTTATAGAAACAAATCTGGGACCGAGAGCCAATTCTGTCACTTACTAGCTATTTACCTTTCCGAAGCCTTAGTTTTCTCATTTTTAAGATGGGAAGAATAAATCCCACCATCTGGAGCTGTTGTGAGAAATAAAATCAGATAATGCACATAACATGTTTAGCACAGCATGCTATAAGGAGCAAGCTCAGTAAATAGACCTGTGATTTTTATTATAATTATTTACTCCTTTATTTACACATGAGGCTCCGTGGGCATTGGGAGGAGGTGGAAAGAGTGGGTGTGAGGGCTCATGCCTAGGAACCAACATGGGAAACATGGTCTTCTCCCTGGCTGCAGGAGATATCACAAATCAGAGAATGTTTATTTACAGAATCAGTTTGAGAGTTAGTAATTGTCTGATTAATGGCCATCCCTCAAAGGGTTTCTGTTCCAGGACGGTGGGTTTAAGTGTATCTGGACTCAAGGGGAAGATTCTAACCTGCTGCTATCTGAATGGTGAGATATCTGAAATGGGATGTGTGGAGTGGGGAGGTAATTATGTGAGTGGCAAACATATGGCAGAGGCTATATTTCTCCTGCTGAAAGAAACAAGTCCAAATATGTAACATACACACATTTTCCCTCCTATAAATACACAGATTGGAGGATGCTGTGGCAACATTTTGTTAAGTACCAGAGTCCCAGAGAAATCACTGGAAGCATGTTATCGGAGGAACAGATGGTCGGTGTCCCTCCTGGTCTGAAGGTATTTCTGGCTGTCATGTGGGTATTCTATAAATAAACCCCACTGAGAGGCAATGGAAGATAAGCAATCAGCTTCACTCTCCAACCTTACAAAAAAAAAAAAGCACTGGAAAAAAAAAATAAAGGCTGACTGGTTTTAAGATGATTCTAGCATTGAACATGAGGGCTAGAAGGGGTCTTGGAAAACCATCAAGACCATCTGCTCCTTCTAGGTAAAAACCTCACTTGATTGGGTTCAGTTTGACTTTTAAAGACCTTCAGAGGCCGACACCCAAATTCAATCATGACATCTGTGGCATTGTTAGAACACACTGTGTGGATTCTGCCCATCTGGATCCTAATTCCTTCAGCTGCTCCCTCCCATGGCCCCCTCAACTCTGGATTTGTTCCTGTCCTGGGTTGGAAGTTCAGGTAACTCAAAGTCCGTGTTTCTAATGATCCTTCTCTGACCTCAGGAGGGGACCGATGAAGAGGGATGATGTTAATTCAGTGCCAACTAAACCCCCAACCAATTTGCATGCAATATGGTTCTTATTTTTTTCCTCACAACTGTACATGAGGGATGTTTTATTATTCTGATTTTATGGAGGAGAACTTGAAGTTCAAAATACTTGCTATTTAATCAAGATCACACAGGTAGTCACTGGAAATAAGATGGGGGCTCTGTCCCAGGTTCTCTACCTCCTTGTCTTTGCATCAGATCTGTGCAACATTCTTATCCTTTCTTTCAAATTTCTGATGCTTTATTGCTACATAGAAGGCTTCTTCCTGAAACTGAAGGGACAGCTATTTACTCTCTAAAGCACACCGTGAAACTCGCCTGTATATGAACAAGGAACAATTGTAGAATGAGAATCTGTATGTCTTTCCATTTATTCATTTACTTATTCATTTACTCATCTATTCATTTTTAAAAGTTTTTCAACAGGACAAGAAGAATGAAGGACCTATTGGATACTGCAGAGGTCAGAAACTTCTTGCCATTCTTCAAATATCCCTATTACTAACTGCTTCTACTCCTATTTACTTATTTCAGCTTTCTCAACCATAGTTTCCAGGTTTGTAAAAAAGTAAGAAAATCATCTGCCCTTGAGGGTGGTTGTGATGAAGACAAAGTACTCTCCATGAAGTGCTTAGCAAAATGCTAGCAATTCAATCAACATCAATACTCTTTCCATTTGGGTGCAGAATGAAGTAGAGTGAGGGCTCTTCTCGTACTTGCCACAACACCTTCTTCAATATGGAAAAAAAAAATGTATCTTTTTTCCAATATTCCTGGGACTGGATCTGGAGAAATTTTGTACAGTTTAAGCACTGTTGATCTCATTCATTGATGTATGCCCAGAACCTAGAATGGAAATAGAGCTTGTCCAAAAGAAATGCTTAATAGGTCTTTGTCAAACACACATACTGAAAATGGAACCTAAAAAAAAATAACTACTTTTGAAAAAAATTCTGCTCATTTTACTTTTTATAAAATAGACTTTTCTTCACACCTGAGCAATAGCTACTTTCAAAGTGAAACTTTCATATTAGGTTTTTATTATGTGATGGAAATAGTGTCAGAAAATTTTAAGGAAATCTAGATTATTCAAGCTGCTAGAATTTTTCTTTTTCTTTTTAATATTCTTTGTTCTTTCATTCAAGGAATAATTAAGATCTCTGACTCGGAGAATCTTAATAAAATAATAGCATTTTACGTTTTTATTTAATTTTAGAAATAGTTACTTAAGATTATTTTGCAACTTGAGTTTTGGGAAATAAAACAACTTCATGTAAATGAGAGTACATTGGGGACTTTTAAATGTCTTTGAAGTTTATTGCATTACTGTTTTATTTACAACTCTGATTTGCCTTACTTAGAATTTTCATGAATAGAAAAAAATGACGTATTGAACAACTATGCTAGAATCTGATAAGTAGAGACAGCTTGTTTGGAATGCTTTTGGTTACCAACTTCGTTTTTGAAAATATATTTCTGAAATATTACCTATATCTTTTTTATTTATTTTGTGCATATTTCTTTAGCTCTGCCGTTCATGTTCCTATAGTAACATGAACTCAAGAGAGGAGAAAAATAATAGAATTCCACCACAGAGAAGGGTGTCACAGTTCCAGTGGATGAAGCCTCTGTGCAGATGGCAGTAGTCCTGGCCCTGCCATGGAGTTGCTGGACAGCTTGAGCCAGGACATTTGAGTCCTCTGACCATTGGTTTCTTCATTTGTAAACTGTTTAAGCTGGACAAGTAATTCCTAAATTTTTCTGCAACACACTTAAAACATGCCCTTATTTTTTCTAATTCTAAATAATACATATTCATAGTAGAAAAATTAAAAGTTGCAAAAATTAAAAAAAAATAGAAACCCTTAGAAAATCATCACCTTTCTATAAATACATGCACACGTGTATGAGTGTGTGGTGTGTGCACACGTACACACACACACACCCTTCCCCCTAAAGCAAGTGTGATTTCTTATAAATGCTGTTCTATAACCCTTGGGACTTCTTAGACTAATCACAATAAGCATCTCAATCCAGTCCTTAAAACCACTTGCTACCTTTGCCATTCTATTGCTTTTTAACTTTAAAAAAATGTATCAATTTCCAGAAAGTTGCAAAGATAATGCAGAAGGATACCACAATCCGTCCCCTAGCTCTCTAGCTGCAAGAAATCTGATTCTCATCACATACATTTAATTACTAAAATTGGTAATCCTTACAGTAGTACTAAACTCATAGTTTATGAATTGATAACCCACATCCAAATGAAAAACAAATGAACTAACTACATTACAGCATTTGTATACAGTTCTTATTGTCTTTCTCTTTATAAAGTATTTTGTCCAGAAAAAACAAAATTTTCAAAGTTTCTTGAGTTAGTTCGTTTCATCCCCACCCATATCAGTGTGATTTTGTTATTCCCTTCCATGCAACTATATTCATTTAGTACTGTGTCTATGGCACTTTGGAGTCCCCTGAATTCTGGATGATTTTAGTCATTGAATTTGGGGGTTTCTATATAATCCCATGATTCTAAGAGTTAGAGATACTCAAAAAGTTCTACTTGAAGAAGTATCTTTCTTTATCCCTAATACATGTTTCTGTTATTCTCTGCTGCTTTTCAGTCTCTTCTCACTGATAACCTGCATGTAACTCATCTTAGTTTTTGGCTTATCCTACCTGTATGTCTTTTGCACAAAATATGTGTATGTATATTTTCTTATATCTCTTCCTTTCTAACATAAAGGGTAGCTTACTATAGCTAGACCTTTGTAATTTCATTTTTCCACTTAACAGTTATCATAAGCACCACTGCATATTAGTTAATGAAGATCTTCCTTTACGTATTGTTATAGCTACAAATTACTGTACTGCGTGGACATGGCATTTTTTTTTTCAATAACTCTTCTAGGTATAGGTATTGAGGTAGTTCCTGATATCTTGGAATAACAAAAAATCCTCAATACATATCCTTGTGCATATATGCATTTTCATACTGTAGGTTCCTGGAGCTGTGGGATTAAAAGATAAGTGCGTCAGTAGTTATTTTAGCCAATCAGGAAAGGTTGTGTTGGTTTTCATGCCCACCAGTGATTTTTGAAGAAAACCTGTTTCCTTGTAGCTTTGCTGACCAGAAGTGTTGTCCTGCATTTAATAAATATGTATACTTTAATTTTTAGAGGAGTTTTAGGTTCACAGCAAAATAAAATGAAACATACAGAGTTCCCTTATTTCCTCTGCCCCCAGCAAGCACAGCCTTCCCCACTACCAACATCACAAACCAGAGCAGTACATTCATTACAATCAATGAGCCTACATTGGCACATTATTACTACTCCAACCCACAGTTTCCACCTTAGTGTTGTACATTGCTTGCATTTTAATAAATGTATAATGATATGTATCTACCATTATGGTATCATGAAGAATAGGTCACTGCCTTAAATTCCTCTGTGTTCTGTCTATACGTCTCTCTCTCCTCACTAACTCCTGGCAACCACTGGTCTTTTTACAATCTCCATAGTTTTGTCTTTTCTAAAATGTCGTATATTTGGAATCATACAGTATATATCCTTTGCTGAATAGCTTATTTCACTTCATAATATGCATTTAGGTTTCCTCTATGACTTTTCATGCCTTGATAGCTCATTTATTTTTCATGATGAATCACATTCTATTGTCTGGATGCACCAGAATCTACTGGTGATGCATTTACCCACTCACCTACTGAAGGACATCTTGGTTGCTTCCAACCTCTGGCACTTATGAATAACGCTGCTATAAAAATATTTGTGCAGGTTTTTGTGTGTACCTGTTTTAATCTCCTTTGACTAGATATCGAGGAGTGTGATTTATAGATTGTATGGTAAGAGGATATTTAATTTTCTAAGAAACTGCCAAATTGTCTTTCAAAGTGGCTGTGCCATTTTGCATTCCCATCAGCAATGAATGAGAGTTTCTTTTACTCCACCTTCTCACTAGTATTTGGTGGTGTCAGTGTTTCAGATTTCAGCCATTTTAATAGGGGTATAGTGGTATCTTACTTGGTTTTAATTTGTAATCCCCTAATGACATATGATGTGGAGTGTCTTTTCATATGCTTATTTATAATCTAATTTATCTTTTTTTTGTGAGGTATCTGTTAAGGTCTTTGATTCGTTTTTAAAATCAGCATTTTTTTTTCAAAGTTGAATACCATTACCTATGTTTATTAGACATTCAGGTATCCTTTTTTGCAAAGAGATTTTTTTGTACCTTTTTAAATTGTTTCCAGTTTAAAAAATAGGCTAGGCTTCCACTTCTTAATAAACTAGAAACAGACAAGTTTATTATAAAAAATAAACAAAATTAGCTGGGCATGATAGCATGCACCTGTAGTCCTAGCTACAAAATCAGCATGTTTACTTGCTAATCGTTGAGTTTTAAAAGTTCTTTGTATATTTTGATAAACAGTCCTTTATCCCATATACCTTTTGCAAATGTTTCTCCAAGTTTGTGGCTTGTTTTCTCATTCTTTTGTTAGTGTCTTTTGGACAATAGAAGCTTTTAATTGTAATGAAATCCACGTTATCAATTTTTCTTTCATGGATGGTGGCTTTGGTGTTTTATCTAAAAAAGTATCAACATACTCAAGTTTGCGTAGATTTTTGCCTATCTTCTAGGAGTTGCACAGTTGTGCGTTATGCATTTAGATCTATAGCCTATTTTAAGTAGATTTTTGTGAAAGGTGCAATGTCTGTGTCTAGATTCACATGTTTTTCCTGTGGATATCCAGCTGTTCTAGCACCATTTGTTGTCCCGCATTTCAGTCTTTGTTAGTTTGAAAGGTGAGAGATTGTATCTTAGTGTTGTTATAACTTGTATTTCTTTAATTATGAGTCAGCTTGAGATTTTTAGTCTGTTTGAAGTCCATTTTTATGTTTTTTGTTAATTTTATTTGTCCCTCAATTTTTAAGAATTCTTTATGTCTCAAGAACCTTTAACCTTGTATATGGTATGTATTGCAAATATTTTCTCATTTTTTTCAGTTGTATATTAATTTTGTGTATGATGATTCATGCCATGCATTTAAATATTTTTTTCCATAGTCAAATTTATCAGTCTTTTCATTTCTTATTGCCTTCAGATTTTATGTCATGGTTAGATATTTTTTCCCTATCTTGAATTTAAAGAGAAATTCACCCATGTAATATTTGTATGGTTCCATTTTTTATATTTAGATCCCTAATCCATTTGGAGTTTATCCTTGTGTAGGTTATGAGATATGAATTTAATTTTATTTTTTTCCAATGGTTACCCAATTCTCCTAGCACCATGTATTTTAAAGTCCATCTTTGCCTGGGGTTTTTCTTGATTGCTGTGTTATCTGTGATCAAGCAGATTCTGGGATTTCTGTTTTCTGTTTCAGGATATTTACTATGAGTAGAAGTGTTAGACTTTCCTCTTTTATTTTTGCTCAAAAAATACTGTTTAAGTATGGAGCTTTTTCAACTTAATCGCCAATGAACTCTTGCCTCTTAACATGCCACATAAAATAGCAGCTTACCTATTGGACTTGTCAACAGGAACTGCTCTAGGATATTGTGGCTCTTTCACCTTGGTATTCTGTAACTGCAAGTTGGGGTGATGGTGATGGGTGACTTAAACATCCTTTTGCACGAAGTCCTTTACTGTTTGTAGTCGAGATTGAGATTCCCATATTAGGAAGCCAAGTCTCTTCCTGTAGAACAACATTTACCCAACAGTAGCCTATTGAGTGTAAGCTATGGGAGATAGAATTATTGTCTGCCTTGATAACTAGTATATTTTCAGGATGCAGTACAGTGCTTTGAACATAATGGAGTATAAATTAAATTTTAGTTTAATGACTATAAAAATGAAAGAATAAATGAATGAATAGTATATTACTGTTAAATTTCAAGTCCAGTATGGAACAGCTATAACAGGTTGCTAGTCATTAAAGACCTATTTATCAACCATATTTAAATAAGAAAAATGGTGCTTATGAGTATGTGTTCTCACTATGGGTCAGCTATCTGTGGATGTTCTACTATGGGTCAGGTATTGCACAAGGGCATTTAAAATCTTCTATCTACTCACTGATTCTTATCATAACTTTGTGAAGTTGATATTATTAACCTGGTTAATAATGATTCAGTAATTTGTGCAAGATGACACAGCTACAAAAGGAAGCTAGGTCTTTGGATTTCAAGTCCACTAATCTTTCTCAACCTCTTGTTGAGATGTGTTTAGATTTCATTATTCGAAAAATGCAGATCCTACAAGAGTATAATGGTGGTTACTGCTGTTCGTAACTCAACCCTTGCAAAGCCTGATGTGCAATAATTTACTGATATTTACAAATTATGTCTTGAGAAGGTGTCAGAACTTCACTGCTTCTTACAATATTATTAGCATACCCTGATCTGTAGCAGGTAATAAATAATTCAGACTGAATTTGGGAAGAGCAAATGTTTGTCCTTTCCCACTTTATGTTGACTTGGGAGGAAATTATTTTTCCTCTTCAATTGTTTACTGAACAAAAATGCATTTATATTGTTTTCTAAGCCAGTTGTATGGCTGGGCTTATTTTCCTCAGTGCTTTGATGAATAAATTGTGCAAAATCTACTTGCTCTCATAACAGGAGATCTTACTCAGAAAACAGTCAGTTAGACTCATGCAATAAAACACATCATCCCATGTCCAGGTCATATTTAAAAATCAATTCTCCCCTGCTTCCAACAAAGTTATTTTATCGTGGAAGACAAACCACCATGGTACAACTTAGAAAATGAAAATCTTTATGTAGAACCACTCTGGGTTTTCTGACTGGTCAATAGTTATATTTAATATATGTAAAGATAGAGTAAACGCAGTTGCAAATAATGATGACGTTTTCTTAGTTAGGGATTACTGAGATGCTCCTGATAACAACATGATAAAAATCCTAAGTATTTGTCAATAATATTTTATTGACAGCAAAATGTGGGCCTAGATTTGGCAGTGGCTGTGATAATGGGAAAGGGAAACTGAAAATGAGTTGGACATTCTTGGTTCAATTTCCAGTTTAATGACTTGTTCATTATGGGATTTTAACCAAGTGTCTTACCCTCTCTGTATTTGTAAAATGCGGACATGTAAATGGGATTTGCACATCAAACCTTTCTATGTGATCTAAAGCAATATGCAAATGTAACATTTTTTATTCTTATCACTTTTCTTCCCATGAAAGATAATCACACATATCTGCACAGTAGCTTACTTGAGACATGAACAGAGTGAACCATCTAGGTATGTCTATTTTTCAAGGAAGCAACTGCAGTTGGAAAACGAGGGAAATCAGGTGTCTCTGGTCAATCTTTCAACAATTTTTTAATGCATGTGACTGTGTGCCAGGTCCTTTTCTAGGTGCTAGGAAGAGCTTGAAGAAGACTGTGCCACTCCTTACCACAACTGAGGTGCTATATAAGGTTTTGGGATTATTTGAGAGAAAAAAAGTTCTAATTTATTGACTCAAGGTGTTCATAGCATACTGGAAAAGAAAGGCTGATGGACAATCAAATAGTTGTGACTGATTTGAACAACTTTATAGAAAAAATGTTCAGAACCAAGGACATTATATTTCTCTTGTTCTTTAGATTCTTGGCCAAACTCTTATTTGCTTCAATTTGCAGTAAAATCAAATAAATACTCTCTTGAGTCCTTCTTTTTTTCTTTCCACCAAACTTGTCAAGAATTCTGGGATCAACTCTATTTCCATAAAACAGAAAGAGAGAAAAAGAAAATTATAAGTCCCCATGGGGTTGCCAGCATAGGGCTGTAGTTCATCATTTAGTGGTCTCTGGTATCATTTTCACTAACTTTTGTGTCCTTAATATGTAGCCTAGAACATTTCACCATTTCATAGTTACAGCTCTCTGTATTACATACAAATGCATGCTGCAGTTCTGACACAGATGCCTTGTGAGAGTCACCGGTAAAATGACATTTCCAGTCCTTTTCCCATGAATATCTAGACCTGCATTGTCCAATATGGTGGCCACATAAGAACTAAAATATTTGCAATATGGCTAATCCAAATTGAGTTGTACTGTAAATATAACATACTCTGGATTTGAGAGAATTAATACACAAAGAAAATATAAAGTGGTTCATCAATAGTTCTTAATATTAGTTATTTGTTGAGATGATAATATTTTGGATATACTAAGTGAAATAAAATGTAGTGTTAAAATTAATTTCAGTTTTTGATTTTGACTTTTTAAAATCCAATTACTGCTAAATTCAAGATTGCACAGGTGACTTGCATAATATTTCTATTGGATGTTGCTATTTTAGTCTTTGGTGTTTTCAGATTACTTGCATAGACTACTTCTTTCCCCATGATAATTTCCCCTCTGCTGAATTTGTTGTTCTTTATTGCTAGCACCCTTCAGTTCTGACCATCCTAATTCATCAGAGACATTCAAATATTGACTCCTGAAAGCAAAAGGGACCAGAATCTAGGTTCTTTTTATATCAGGAGGTTTCTTGGCTCCTATGCAAATTTACTGACCCTTGCCTTAGCAACCGACTATGCATATCAATGGGAATTGGGAGTTCAGTTTCTTGTTCATTATACGTGCTTCCTCTCATCTTCCACTTAAGAAATTTGAATCTGTTCTAGTGATTTTTCTCAGAACAGAGACAATGTGCTGTCCCCACTCAGAAAAAGATAATGCTCAAAGCTACATAATTTATCATGCAACATGACAAGCCACTAGATGTTTCACTTTTACCATATGTGAAATGGGCAAAGAGCTCCATGGCCATTTGCCTAAGTCCAGAAGGTGACTAAAATTGGGACCAAAAATAACAACAAAAAATAACCAGGAGGAGATGAAACAGTTAAGAGTGTTTAAATGGTACCCTCAGCTCATCTCAGAAAGAGGAACAGAAAGAAGCAGCTTATGGGGATGAAATCAGCTAAAGATGTGGCATTCCCAGATGCATGTGAGAACTTCAGGCATAACTTGTACATAACAGAGTTGAAAAGCTGACACCACGCTTACTAATTCATCAGATAGCAGAAGTGCCCTTGTGATTCTATGCCAGACCACCATTCCCCAAGAAAGCATTCTCCCTGGAATAAAGTCCTTAAATTTTTAGGCCTTAATATGGATTACAGCTAACACCTCAGCACATCTTTCTCACCAAGGATCTCAAAGCAGCATTGGGATAGCCTTATTAATAGATCTCTTACTAGAGCTCAGAAAATTTAGAGAGGCATTCAGAATCTTCCTGGAATATGAAATGTTGAAATCTGGATTGTTTTTTTACCATGACTGCAAAATGTAAGCCATTACTTGGGCTCACCTGGTTGAATCAGATTTCTTCTACTTTGCCATTTTGGTGACATCACTCCCAGGAAAGCTTTTGAAGTAACTACTCTGAAAATGCCAGGCGGCTTTTAATTTATTGAGTGACGCTGCCTACGGTAGCCCTACTTACTAGCTACGAGTTGTTAAGATGTTAAAAGAAGCCCTAATTTTTCAAATGAAAATGGGAAGGAGGAAAGACCTTGACTTTATTATACTGATTTACTGTCATATCCCAGGAAACACAGAATTTGGGGTGTGCCTACAATGTGTATTCAAGGTTGAAGATGGGTAGTGATGGGATGCTTCAAAGTCCTGGGCTGAGACAACCAATGAAATAATGATGAAGAAAAGGCTCTTCTGCTCCGAGTAATCTCTTCCCCACTTAAGCCTCTTATAAAGGGGATCATCAGAGCAAATCTGTGACTAACAATCCTAGACTTGAAGTGAAAACAGATGTTCACAAATGTGTATGAAAACATTTAGCTAAAATAAGATCAAATGTCTTATTTTTAGTAGCTAAAAATAAACTAAATGCTCACTAACAGTTGATGGGCACAAAAGGGTGGCATACTGATTCAGTAAAATACTGCTTAGCAATTAGAAGTAACATATTACCCATAAACATAATTAAATGGACAAATTTCAAAAAACTTATTTTTGTCAAAAGAAGCCAGAACAAATAATTATATATTGTATGATTCTATTTATATAAAGTTCCGGAATAGGTAAAACAATTATAATCACAGATTATCATTGTTATTATTGTTTATTAAATAATTATGATGACAGATATTAGTGTAGTAATTGTCTCTAGGGGATGAGAATTGACCAGAATGAGGTACTAGAAGGGACCTCTATGTGATAATGAAAATATTCTGTTACTTGAGGGCCTGGGTGCACAAACGTGTTATTAATTTGTTAAAGCCCACCAAAATATACAGAAATTCTGCTTTTCGTTATATGTAAATTGTGTCCCTAGTGATAAAAATGGTAGAATAAAAATGCTTCATACCATTTCCCAAGTTTAAATGGAATTTCCTTTTAGAAAAGCCATCAAGATCCTGTAGATTCACTCTGATGTCAAGAGCTTATCAGTCTTATCAGTCTTACTGCTTTCTCTTCTCCATGAATTTTTTTTTGGAAATGTTTTTCACTATTTTCCTAATAAATGGGGAGAAATTGAAAAGTAACTGAACACAAACGGGCTTTTCTGACCAGAGAAAATGTCTGTGCAAGCACTGGCCTTTAAGAGAAGAGAGAACAATTCCCTCTTCATCAGATACCTAGTTTCAGAGACTGTTTTAATGGTAATTGGTACATAATGGTTTCCTTAACAACAAGCAACTAATACCTGAAACAAAATTTAGAGTTAAAAAAAAAAAACCACCACCACCTCATATTATTCCAGTTAGTGTTTTAAAGTGGCTGGCATCTGAAAAATAGCATCTTCTTTTAAAACAGCAATTAAGTTAAAGACAACATAGCTTTAAAATAGAGAGATAAACTGGTTTTACTACATACTTTGACCATCTTCTTCATAATTGGTCAGCAGTTAGATCTAGCCTTTCATTCCTGTCTGCTAATTCATCACATTCACACAAAGTACATGATGACTAAGTAAATCTGAAAATCAGTACTCAGAGGCAGATTATTTGCCACATACCTAATATTTAAAATCCTGAAAAGGTAAGCAATCTTGTCTCCGTTGATGTAAAAGTGGTCTTAAATGCACATCAACTATGAAATCCTACTAATGCTCATTGATAATAATATTGATGCTCCAATTTCCTGACTTGTTGATGGCTAGTTTGGCTAGTTTTCTCTGACCTATAGTGGAAAGATGGTGATGATACTGATGCTAGTGGTGATGGCGGTGAAAAAGCTTATGAAAATTTGGCTATTAAGGAGATTGTGGGCAGTGAATTTATTTCCTACAGAAATTTTACACTAAAAATTTCATATTGTGACTTGACTTCACTCCATTCTTATGCTCATATTTTCCTATAACATTGAGGTTATGTTCTCTGCCTATCTTACAAGCCCATTTAATATTGTCTTCCACTGCTCCTAGACACACTCCTTTCCCATTGGTTAAACTTTTCTTCTTCCCATCACACGATAAATATATGATTATTCTGATTATAATATGAACAGTCTAGCCGGCATGAAAAGTAACTCTCTAATTGCAAAAGAACCATGTATTGTCTTTATATGCATTTAATTTTTAGCATTTATTGAGTGTTTATGTAGCATAAGGCACTATGGTTGACAGATATAAAAACATATGCCCATTAAATAATTACTGATACATTAATATATGTATAGATATACATAGAGATAGAGATGTTAAAGCTATAAAAAACTATGAAATCATGAGCAACTGAATTTGCTAAATGGCTGTATTATTGGACATTGGTTTTCAAAAGTTCAAACGACTGCAGTGAAGGTTTTTATTTTAAGAGCAATCATTGAAAGAATCAACTGACCTTGCTCTTCTCTGTCTCAAGTCAGAAAATAAACAGTGAAAGTGTATCTTAGTGGTTTGCAAGTGATTCAGAGCAGGATGCTTAGCTATTAGAAAGCCATCGATTGGGCTGGAGGAAATGAGTTGGCTGCAGCACGAGATATAAGCCAATGCCCGGGATTGTGAGGTCAGGGCAGGATGCCAGGATGGACTACATTTCCTGGCAGGAATTCAAGCTCACTGCCAAAGGTCTGCTGTTATTCTGAATCCAGGTTTTCCAACCTTTTCAAAACTCTTACCTTGATATTCAGTATTTTTCATTCAACCTTTCTGTTTTTCAAGATGCATGATATTGGTATAAATGTAAATGTAATCTAAAAGGCTATATTTTTAGGTTAAAATTTATTCACTGCTTTAAGGCTATTTCTTTCTAGGGTGACAATCAACATTGTCCAGTAACTTTATTTTCAGACATATCTCTCACCCTGGAAAATATGCAAGCTTGCCAAGAATGTTACTCAGAAAAAAATATTAATGGTTCAAGAATATTAAACCCATTAACCACTGCTGACCAGACTGCTTCAAATAAGGTGTATTGGGAAGGGTCATGGCTGGACGGAAAACCAGCAGACATCAGTTCTAATCTGGGCTTGACTTCCATGTGACCTTGAGCAATTCACTCAATTTTTCTGCGGTTCAGTTTGCTCAGGTTTCAAGAAAATTGGAATGATAATACCAGGATGTTGTGGGGAGTGATCAGATTAGCAAGAAGCTTTGGACTCTTGAGATACAGCTAATGTAGAAACAGATGATATCCAAGTCTTCCCTCACAACAATACATCTTGTATTCTATGTACTGTATTCTCCTTTTTTCTTCCCTCATTGCCACGAATTATTCCTTTCAGACACTGCATTGTTTTATTTGAATTGTTGCTCGGTTACAAATGATGAGACAAATGTATACTCTACTAAAATCAGTTCATTTCAATTCAGTACAACAAACATTGATGGAGTACTTATAGAAAGTAGGTTATTTGATGATAATCCATAATCCCCTAATATTAAAATAATCTTCTAGCTTCTATCCTTCTTTTTTCCAACCAAAAATTCTAAGGTTGGTTTACTAACAACATCTCATATTTGCTAAGTGCTTACTGGCTGCTAGGCATTTTTGCTAATCACTTTACTTGCCTTACCTCATTTAGTTTTCAGAACCCCAAGAGGAGTGTTTTATTAGTATTCTCATTTTGCAGACCAGAATACTGAATGAGATTCAGCAAAGACTCAGTCACTCAAGCAGTTAGGAGCATAACTGTTGTTCAGCCTTTGAGCTCTTTGCTTCTACTCACTAACTTATATTTTACCTAAATTAGTAATTGCCAAATGTGAATAAACTTGTGACACATTTGACATACTTGTTAAGGATGCAGATTTCTGCCTTGCATGCGCACACTTAGTCCTAATACTATGGCTTATTTATTGCATATTATAAACACATCCAAGGATTGAATTGCTCATCTGCTGTGAAGTCAGTGAGGGCAGAGGGTCAGAACCAAGACTTTGTGGAAATCTAATGGGGTACCTCCTGTCTCAAGGTTGAGATAATTAGATGAGCACAGCAAACCTTATGGTATTGAAGTATTGAGTGGTTAAATAAGTGTGACTAAAGAAATTGACAAAATGCAATTGTGCTTATATATCTCAAGAACAAGTGTTTCTTTAAGTACCCTTTACCACCCAACTCTTATTCCCATTGGCCAGTGAACTGCTATGCAAAACTGCAATGAGAGAGTCATTCTAAGTTAGGGTTTATCAACCCTAGCCCATTGATATTTTATGCCGAAGTCTTTTTTTGTGCAGCTGTTCTGTGTACAGAACACCATTGTATGATGTTTAGCAGTACCCATTACTGCCAACTACTAGAAGCTGGTAGCACATCTTCCCTAGTTGTGAAATATATATATGACTTTGTCAAATGTCCCTTCAGGGACAAATATCCATGTTTGAGAACAGCTGCCATATGCTACACTGGGAAACTGAGGACTTTGGAGAGGTCGTCAGTGGAAGTTGTTGTTCCACATATCTCTTACTTTAAAAGGATCTGTAAAGAATATGGAATGTCATATTTGCAAATACAAGCATAGGTTTTTGTAAAAGAAGTTTCCATTTGCCATGTGGATTCAATGGCAGATCCTCATCTCAGACTCCTTGAAAAGCCCTGCATTTAGGGTCTTGGAGTAGAAAAAAACCCAATCAAGAAGGGCAAGAAGACCAGTCAGAAATGTAGGCTGAGACACAGCTTATAATAGCTGTGCTGGTAAGTAAGGAATTTTAGGGACATAACTTCCAAAAGAGAGAAAGAAGAGAATATGGACCAGCCATGGCCCCAGGGAAAACCAGCCATTATTGACTAGGATTAGAGGCTCAAACTGAGGAGTGGCAGGCTGACCTCTGGGAGTAAGGAGGATGGAACGTGAGTCAGTGGAGCAGGAGAAAAAACCACTTTGGGGAAGCTTTGCTTAGAAAGGAATGAAAGTTAGCGCCTGAAGAGTAAAGCAGAAGAAAAGGAAAATTTAAATAATATACTCACAGAATAATTCCGGAACTTGACAGGCCGGATTGTAGTACAATAAAGGTGCAAAAAGTTATGTGGCTAAAGGCATTTAGCTACTTTGAAGTTTATACATTATACAAAGCAAAGAGACGAGGTAATTGGCCAGAACTCTAGTTTTGGTTGTTTTAAAGCATGGAAAGAGAAACAGTCGTAGGATGTGTCTTCCTTTCTTGCTGGCACTACTTTGAGAAATCACCAAGAAGAAGAGGCCTTTCTAGGGCTTTGGAGAGCCAGATGGTTCTTTAAACATGGACTTTCCTCAGGCCTTTAGCTGGGGAAGGCCTGTGCTAGTAAAAATTTAATAACTGACCTTCTGTGATGTTTACTGATTTCCATGGTGTAAATACTCTCACATGGCTCATTTCTAGCTAACAACAAGAAGTCATTGAACAAGAAATTGGCAAGAGCTGTGTTCAGTTGGTCTTGCTTGCTTGTGTGAGCCAGTGTGAGCTGGTTTCAGCACAAGTTTAGTCTTGGTCTCCTCTGTCAATTTTTCTGAATGCCACTTTTCTAGTATGTAGGCTTTGACTAAGCATTTGGGCATAACTGAAACATTCAAATTAAGGGCATTTCAAGTACTCACTGGTCTCAAGGTGGTTGTTTCTATCTCTGTGACTTACCATCCATACCACTCCTTTGGATGAACACTGCTTTCTAGCAGCAGACAGCTTGCTTGGAACTTCTGGGACAAATGTGGTCCACCAAAAATTTTTAGAGCAACAAAAAATAAACGAGTAGGGAATGAGTGGCTGAAATAAACGGATTATGCAAGTAGAATTAAAATTGGTAAGTTTTGCTATTTGGTGATTTGGAGAAGACTTTGCTTTTATGCATTTGGACAGAGTAGCAGCTGTTGTTACCTGTATAATCAGGGTGTCAGTAGAGTGCCATAGGTAGAGGCACTTCCTGCCTGGTTAGTCATCTGCATTTCCTGACAAAGGCCCAGGAGAAAGTACCTTCTATTCCTTGAGAAAGGAGCAGGGGAGCGGCAAGGACAGGTGTCCTGGCTGAATTCACTGTATCTAAAAGTCTTTCATTCTGCTGAATTTACATCATGAGACTGAGGCCTTGTTAAAGCTTCCTAACATAAGAAAAACTGTCTTGGATAAAACCTCCATGTGCCTTTGTCTTTTGTTTCTTGTTCATTACTAGGATGTCAGGAGTAAAACTTCATACAGCAGCGTTATTAATTTAAGAATCCAAGTGGCCACACACTTCATATAGTCTGATTGTCAACTTCTGAAAACTTTCTGGGGATATTTCAAAAATAATACATTTCAAGTCCCCACTTGTCTCAGGGTAGTAGTTTCCATCTGTGTGTTTCCATACATAGGGCCCCTTAGAATGTACAGGAATGGTACACTCCAGCAGTAGAAAGCAATTTGAAACTCCTGGGCCACATGTAGTCTATCAGACATTTTTAGAACAACAACAACAACAAAAAAAAACAAAAAACAAAAACTAATGGGAATTAGTTTGTTCCTATGCTATCAAAATATATTAAAAAATTGACAGGTAATAATGAAGAGGCAAAAACCTATAACATGATAGGCACCAACACAATTTTGTCTTTTTCATTTTAGTGTGTTTCCTATTTTTTTTAAATACTACATCATTTTATCCCCCAAGTGTTTAGAACAATGAAATGTGTTTCCAGTTTATATCCTCTTTATGAAAAACAGCATTAATGAATAGATGCCAATGAGAAAAATAAACTATAAATATACCCTCTCTTTTTACCACTTTGCTTCCAACTCCATAAATCAAAGACTTGAGTGCAGTCTGATATAAGAAGTGAGAGTATTTAATTCCTTAATTTGAACTCATGTAAAGGTGTGTGGGCTGGAGAGATCTTTGGAAAGTAGGAACAGACCTTTGTTTGTTTAATAACTGGATGATGTGGAGTTACCTCATTAGGCCCATGCAGTTTTAATGATGCTTTACAGAGAGTACATTGGTAGGTCCCTGCAGAGGGCAAAAATGATTTTCCTTGAAGATTTCTAAGACATTTGTAACCTCTTCTCCATAATTACCCCATTTGGTTTTGACTCTCTTAATAGCTCAGGCGTTTTCCTAAACATCTGCATTTTTATCCTGTTATCATTTCTCTTGCACAATGCTCAGTGATTTTTTTTTGTTGCTGTTTTTGAAGAGTCTATCGCCAGTTTTCACTGGCTCTCACTCATCCACTCATCCAGACCTGGGGGTCACAAGACTTTTATCTTTTACCCCTTATAGCATCTATCTCAGTTGCTAAGAATGGCACTGATCTCTGGCATTTTCAGGACTTGACAATCTACCTTGCCCTTTCACAAACGTTTGGTAAGTTATTCATCACCTCCTTGGGGAGGAAGCAGGAGAGAATTTTATTAGGTAGGGTGATATGAGGGGAACCCACACACTGGGAACCATATTGAGTAGCTAGGTTGAAAGTAAAGGTCAATCAGCAGTTATCTTAAAGATTTCCAAGCATTGTGCTTTGCTACCCCCACTCCTTTTGTTTATCTGAAAATATCCATTATCTGTTTAGACAGTGTAATTCACTGGTATGAAGCTCAGTACAGAGAACCCTGCATGCCCTTTTCTCATAGAAAGGTAATTTTAAAATTATCTGTGTAGTTGTGGTTTAGCAGGACAAAACTGGAACCATTTCCCATGTGTCATCTATATCATCTTGGTTCTCCCCTCACCTGTTGCTGTTAGAAAATGGGTCAGGTATTTATGGCTTAACATAACATCGCTGGTGCCAGGATGATCCAGGTGGCCTAAGGCAGAAGGAGGGAGATTTCCAAAAACGGTGGCATTCTAAAGCTCTAACAAAAAGGCAACATCACTAGATTAGTCCCTTGGAAGCATAAGCCTCTGAATTTGAGGTTCAGGTCACATTTCTTGGCATGACCTTTCGGTTTTGTGTGCTAGTGGCAAGCAAGTGGGTTGTTAGTATGCTAGGACTGAAGTGGGTGAAAATAAAATTTAATTATAAAAGATATTCCAATTGTCAATGGCTCCTATACATTTTCATGAAACAAAACAACTTTCTCCTTTGAATTGCAGTGGAGGCATTTCAACATCCACTGTCATGATCCATCCACGCATAAAGATTTCAATTTTTTTGTCATATTCCACAAGACACTCACTGTTTTATCACTGGCAAATTCAGAGAGCCTCTACTAAAAGCTGTGTGTATCAGGGAGGCAGGGTGAGGGTGAAGGTACTGAGGGATTCTGGTAATAGTAGTGATGTTATTATCACACCTCAACTGAGCCTTAGAGTGTCTTTCCCAATGTTCACAATATGGTGAAGAGTAAAGATAGAATTTGAATCCAATTCTTTGGATAGCAGGCCTCCTAACTTTGAATCCAATTTTCTGTCCTCTATAGAACTGTTGCTGCCTGCATATAGAGTGTTCAGTAAGGTTTGCCGAACTGGATTGAATAAAACTGCAGGCCAAAGGGAGTTTGATGCTTGCCTTTCCAATGAAGGCAATTTCCTATTGACCAGATTCTCAGCGTTCTGTTCTGCCTCTGAGTTCATTTGATAAGAGACTTGATTTTGGCTTGTTTTAGCAGATAAGTTGAGTTAATATTTATTTTAGGAAAGTGGGATTAGTGAAGATAGGTAGGGAATGAATTATACATTCTCTGAGCAACTGAAGGTCATTAGGAAAACATGCGGCTGCCAGAGATTTCCTGGTAAAGCCTGCAGAGTGAGGGCTGGAGGAGATTTCCAAAGCTTGTGGTTTCCATTATTGGAGTCACTTTGGAAATGGTGAGCTGGGACAATTAGGCTGTTAATTCTAATAAAAGGGAACTTTTTGAAAGAGAGAGTGATCAATCTTTATGTAAATATGGAGAATGAGAACGCAGCTACCAAGACTGGCAGACAGTGCAGGATGTAGGGATGGTAGGTAGAATCATAGGATTTGAGTGTTTTGCTGAGTCAATATGAGTTGGAAGCCAAAGGAGGGGCATGAGGTGAGAGAACCACTCAACTAGCAAAAGAAGCCTGGCAAGGGCAGCCATTCTAATGCAGAGTCCAAAAAGTGAACACAATTCAGGTAGCATTTAGACTAATGTTGGAACTAAAAGACTAAATTTTTTTTTGAGAAGCAAAAAACATTGTGTAGACAGAAACTAAAGGTTTTTATTAGGCAATAATAATAGCTAGTACATCCTTCTTTATCCTCACATCTCATGTGCCAGGCACCGTGCTATGCACTTTGCTTGAATCTGCACTTTAAGCCCTCACTGCAGCCGTATATGCTAGACACAATCAGAATATTTACAGACGGGAAAAACATTCTAGAAATTTGATTTCTTTGCTCACATTAATAAGGCCCAAGTGGAGAACCAGGTGCCAACTCAGACCCCATTGATGGCAATTATTCTCGTGGTTGTCATGTAGAAGAGCACTTCGTAGCACATGGTGTGCCTCTTTGGAAAGGAAAGCCAAAGAGGAAGCATAAGTCTTGTTTTGAGTGTCCCACAGGGAAATGAATTTGAAGCACTACAATGCTGGGGTTTTACAGGTTTCTAGAGTCCTTTTATATGATAGGGAAAACTTCATTTTTGTAAGAAGAAATATCCAGCCCTTATCAGCTGTTAGGGCTGAGATTAAGGACCTTTTCTTTGTCTGTTTAAGAATGAGGCAGAAACAGAGTCAATGTGACAGGTGAGCAGGGTTGCTGGATATTCCGGTGAAAAAGCTAGTGACAACAAAGGGAGAATGAAGGTGGTGTGGGTGCCGTACCTTGTCCACTGGACAGATGTTTGTGGCATGTCTGCCATTTTCTAGGCAATGTCTTAGGCACAGAACACAGCATATGCAGCAGGTAACTAAGCCACAGTGTAAAAGGAGCAGAAGCTTTGGTGGTAGCCAAGTCCAGCACAGTCACTAACCAGCTAAGTGGGCTTTGGGCATGTGATTTAACCCCTCCAAGCCTCCATTTTCTCATCTTAGAGGGACATAATGAAGCCCAGCTCTGAGGGTCACTGTGAGGAATAATGTACATAAAATGCCTCGCCCATAGTAGACACACACTGAAATAGTAATAATAACCCTATTCATTGTTAAGGATTTAATTCATTTTGGAAAGCTCATGCCCAGTTTTTTCACAGTGCAGCACAATGCCAACTTCCTTCCATGCGTTCTTCCAAGTTTTCTATGAAATCTAGATGTTCTACTGTGTTTCCTGGAGGATGCTAAGTATCAGTGGATTCCCAGGATGTTAAATTCTACATTTCTAGACTTTACACACCTTCTACTCTTCTCTTTCCTCCCACATGGTATGGTTGATGTGACGGTTAATCCTGTGTGTCAACTGGATTGGGCCACAGGGTACTCAGATGTTTGGTTAAATATTGTTCTTGATGTGACACAAGGGAGTTTCTGAATGAGATGCTACATTGGAATTCATAGACTGAGTAAAGCGTATTGTCCTTCTTAATGTATATGGGCTCCCAGCTAGTTAGTTGAAGATCTGATTATAACAAAAATTCTCATCTTCCTAAGAGTCTGAGGGAATTCCTGCTATCTGACTGCCTTGCACTGGGACATGCTCTTTTCCTCCCTCAGATTTGAACTGAAACACTGGCTCTTCCTGGGTCTTGATTCCACCAGCTTTTAGACCAGAACTTACACCATTGGCTCTCCTGGTTCTCAGGCCATTAAACTTACACTGGAACTGCACCATCGACTCCTCTGATTTTACGTCTTTCCAACTACAGATTTGGAACTTGTCAGCCTCCATAATTGTGTGAGCCAATTACTTATAATACACACACACACACACACACACACACACACATCCTATTAGTTCTGTCTTCCTGGAGAACTCTGACTTAAACAAATTAGGGCACTGAAAAACAGAGATGGAAGCTTTCCAAAGTTATGCTAGTGCCCAAGAAAGAAGACAGGATATTTCCCAACTCTCTTGGTTCTCAGTTCAGAGTTGCTTTTGTGTAATTCTTCATGCTGCCTCCCATAATAAAGACTACTTCATAATTAAAGAGGAAAGAATGCAGATCAGCGATCTCCTTCACAAAACGACATGAAACCTAAATTTGGCAGCCATAACCCTACCAAAGACAGGCCCTGCCAATATCCAAGACAGGGATGTGGCTTACCCTGTATTCAACACATGCTGAATACCCTACGTGATCACCTGTATCTCTTTTAATCTGCACACACACACACACACACACAAAATATACTCCTGTCTCCATTTTTAGATACGGACATTGAAATGCAGAAGAAAACATAATCAAGGCCACAGAACTAGTAAGTTTTAAGGCCACCTCTGCCTAAATCCAGGGCTCGTATTCTCTCCATGATGACAAACTGACTCTTTAACACTGGGCCAAGGCATGGATAAGACAGACTCCAAAGTTTCTTTTCCAGATTCCTAGGAGAGAGCTTAAGAAGCCTGAGGATGTATGAGATGGCTGAGTTTTGTGTGTGAACCTGATTCGGAGCTGCCAGCTTCTTTCTGTCCATTATTATCATCAGCCACATGTGTCTGCATGGTACACACGAGTCTGGGAAGATGCCGGGGCCTGGCAGGCAATGTTTGCTTTACAGCCAAGCACATCTGCTTCCTGCAGCCTTTCAAACCCTTTAGCTACTGACTCCTGGGCTGGTGGATTATCTCCCTTCAGACCTGGTGCTGCCTGCATCCCTTTTCCAGGGAAGAAAGAACTCCTCTCTCTCTTGCTCTCTCTCTCCCCACTACTTGCCAACCGCCTTCCTGCTTCTTCCTCTCTCTTCCCCTCCTTCCCTTTCCTCTTTTAGTTTGGACTTTGTTCTGATTTTACAAAGATATAAAAACATAAGCATGCTGTTTTGAATGCTTTCTCCTGAAACTTGTAGACTGGCTTCATTCTGTTCCAAAGTCCTATGCCTCTCTCTGACCCCCATGTTTTACCCTAAATTTGATACCCACTTTCCTTTGCTGCTTTTTATTCCTGCAGAATTTTTACCAGCTCCTAAGCACTAGTGTGTGTTCTGACTATGCTCTGTTGTTTATCATGCAAATAGGATTTCACATTGAACGTGGTTTTAATTGGATAGATGCGCCCATTGCTTGTCATGCAAGAAAGATCTCATCAGTGGAACATCCTTTTCCTTAGCCAAGTCTGGTAACTTTCCACATTTACACAGTCACTCTAGTAACTTAGTCTTACTATGGTTCAGGATTTGGAGGAATTAAAAGCACTTAGATTATAATCACTAAATTTATGTGCCATAACATTTTCATATACCCATATGATTATGTCTCTTTCATGGATTTTTAAATCTTGAAAAATAGAAACCTGTGTGGGTATTTTGTATATTTAGATACACATATATACATACATATGTTTATACACACAGATTCCATATATACAAAGTACACCTTTGCAATTTTCCTTTCTTTTGAGACAAGGTCTTGCTCTGTCATCTAGGTTGGAGTGAAGTGGTGCTATCATGGCTCAATGTAATCTCTGTCTTCCAGGTTCAAGGGATCCTCCCTTCTAAGCCTCCCAAGTAGCTGGGACTACAGGCACACACCACCAGGCCCAGCTAATTTTTGTACTTTTTTGTAGAGGCAGATTTTTGCCATGTTGCCCAGGCTTGTTTTGAACTCTTGGCTCAAGCTATCTGCCTGGCTTGGCCTCCTATAGTGCTGGGATTATGGGCATGAACCACTGTGCCTGGCCTATGCACATATTTCAGTGCTATGCACCTGCAAATACTTTTCATTTTTATTTATATTCGGGAAAATAATAATTTTTTTGTTTATAATGAGATAGAAAGAAATTTAGTTCCTGGTGGGAGGTTTCAGATGCTGGGAGCATGATCAATAGTAGAGGTCTAGCTTTTTAGGATGCTATTAGCCTAAAATGGTAAGGTTTAAGATGTTAAGATGTAACACCTTAACAGTCTATGAACAGAGGTAATATATGGTCCAGAGGAGCAATAGAAATAAAGATATGCTGAGGAAGCGGAAGGTCTACCCAGGGGAGCAGGAGAGGGGTGCCTCATTATCTCAGGATAATTTATACAAGAAAAGGCCATTTAAAGGGAATCCACAAAAATTGGGATACCTATTTAGAAAAAATAGTAAAACCAAGTTTGACTGAGAAAATGCATGATAAATCAAACTAACAATTAGAAGTTTATCTGATTTAGAAGTGTTAGTTGCAAATGCAGTCATAATCTAATTCTTAGAATAAGCAAAGAATGGGTCAAGTAGACTTAACTGTTTCAAAGGTGAGTTAATAATTTTTGTTATACACATATGAGATCCGGATAAAATGTTCTTTACTTTCCAGCGTTACCGTAAGCATTACCTTAAGGAAAGTACTGTTTTCTTTTATAGCATTACCTTAAAGTACATACTGTTTTCAAAAGTGTTTAGCGCTTCACTCATTTTTCAAAAGTATCTTCTTAATCTTTTAACAATCACATTATTCTCCCTGGAGATACTTTTAGTTTATCTTTGTAGTTTGTCTTTTCCTCAATTGTTGTCTGGTTTAACCCCTTCCATCTTCTTATCAATCAACAATTTTGTGAAAATTGGGGCCTTTTCCAAGATTATTTTATTACTTTCATCAATTTTATGAAATCTCTTGTAAAATTTTCTGTTCTTTTAAGATTACTTTGTAATACGTTCTTCAAGTTAGAAATACCATCTGGAAACAACAGATACCTTTATAAGAGCTGACAATCATTGAGAGTTTAACCAATAAGATCTTGATACAATAGGTCAGGAAACATGCTAATATTAGAATAAAGGTGTATGTGAGGAGTTACTCATTCCATATATGATTATTTTATTAATGAATTTTAAAAATTAGTTTGACTTTTGCTGTTTTAGAAATTACATGACTGGGGGAATAAGTATAGGGAGAATTGAATAAAATATGACTTTTTTATCAAGAATATTTCTAAGAGTTGCATCATAGATTGGAAGCAAGAGGGAGGTGTTCAAGATTCAGAGACACAGGAAATAGACCCGAAAGCAGAAAAACAGATCAATGGCTTATTCCACGTTGCCTGAATGACATTTAGACTTTCTGAAGTTTGTTCCTGCTGGGGGCTGATGCAGAGGTGACAGACTTTTTGAATTATAATAATGTGGTTTATTAGGTTCCCAGGGAAATGCAATAGGTAAAGATTAGTGACACAGCCTCATCAGAAGTCTCAACCAATCCACTGGGCAGCACTAAGACTGGATGATCCTTCAGCATTGTCTCGAGTTAATCAGAAATCCAAGTCTAGTTTCTACCCTTACATTGAGCAGTTATGAAGTGCAGAGAGCCCAAGGAACAAGTTGTGAGTTTGGGCAGATGCTGTATTCAGTGAAGGGAATCTCTATAGGATGCTGATGTGTGAGGCTGTCCACTGGATTACCCCTCAGAGCTCAAGATAAAAATAATGGTAGTAATAACTCATATTTATTGAAAGCTTATTATGCATATGTGTAGTCACTATTCAAGGTACTTTACCTGAAGTTTTAAAAAATTGTTATAGAAAACTTATAAGAAAGGTTCAATTATTATCCCTACTTTAAAGATGAATGAATTACAGTTTAATTAGTAAGTGGAAAAACACTAACATTACTGTTTATAGTTCAATGTTCTGTCCAACCACCACCAACTAATCCTTCCCAAAGCCAACTACATGAGCTGCCCTTCTTCAAGTTACAAGTCTTCTCACATAGCATTGCCACTACCCTCCTTTTCTTTTGCTAGGTATACCTTTTACAGCACATTTCATTTCTATTCTTTCTTTTTTTTTTTTGTAACAGCTTGTGCTTTATTATATATGCAACCTTGCCATGCCTGCCAGTTAACTCCCCTCCTGCCAATGTTATCCTCATGATACCAGCTCCCTCTTGGGGCCACTGAGTTGCCCCCCTTTCCTTCTGGGCTAGTGTACTCCACTACACTAGCAATTAATCCACAATTAATCGTCGCAGTTCTCTTAAAAGTATTAACATTAAATAGGCACTTTTGGGGAGTTGCAAAGGATATTCAGGATGGGATGCAGTGGGAGGTTACCCCTCATCCAAGGTACAGGCTGGAATGAGCTACAGCTGGTCTACCGTGGGCCTCAGAAGGTGAAGAGGGAGCATATTCTGGGGTTTAGTGTGGGTGGGGCATATCCTCCCCAAACTTGTTCTGGTGGGCGATGTTCTTCACATCTAGGAGAGCCTGGTGGTGGACATAGGCCTGACAGTAGTAACACCAGGTCGACAGGTGGACGTAGCTGAGGACAGCGGATGTCCAGAATGTCTGTGGTGTCAGAAAATGTGGGCATTGATGTAACAACCACAGTAGACCTGATGGCAAGAGAGACATACCCAATTCTCTTGGATTGTTCCATAGTCCCCACAAGGATGGGTCACATCCAGGCCTGCTGCAGGTATGGGGCATACTGCCACCAAATGGGGACACCGGGGCATACTGCCACCAAATGGGGACACCAGGGCATTGGTTACACAGCATAAAATAATGGTCTGATCAGTGAGGCCCCTAGATCCCTGCATCAGCATCAAATCAGCCATGTCCTGACTTCCAGCTGCCTGTCCTAGTAGGTTCTCCACTCCTGAGGCCTGAGATTCTGGGGTCCCTTGAGATTCGCTACCTAGCACCAAGGTCCGGAGACTCCCAATCAATGTACTGGGAGATATCTGGGGTGTAGTTCACTGCACAGGTGAGGATGTGGGGGAGGTCTAGTGGTCTGTGCTAGAGGCTAGAGGAGTTTGGATCAGCTCAGTGCCCCCTAGAGGTTCCTCTGAGGTAATCTGGTCCAGTGTGGCTCCCTCCATGGCTGCCTCTGAGGTAGTCTGGTCCAGCGCAGCTCCCCCAACGGCATCCTCTGAGGTGGTCTGGTCCGGAGTGGCTCCTCCCACGGCCTCCTCTGAGGTGGTCCGGCCCAGCATGCCTCCCCCAACGGCTCCCTTGGAGATGATCTGGGCCAGCGTGTCTCCCCCCGTGGCTGCCTCTGAGGACTGGTCCTGAGTGAGTGCCACCACAGCTCTCTCTGACTTAGTCTGGCCTGGAGTGGACTCTTCCCCAGATGATACTGAGATGACCTTCTCCATACCTGCTTCTAGAACCTTCTTTTCTCATGTGATTATCTGCTCAGCTAACCTAGGTTTGGCTGGTTGGGGTGCCTTCTTGTTGACAAACTTAGAACTGGAGAATCCCTCTTTGTCTTCTACCTTCATGATCCGTAAGCTGCATCAGTATCTATGACGGACTTGGATGGTCTCAGTGATTGAGGCCAGGGACCCTGATAGTGGGGGCCGTGGCAGGGTCAGCAGGGGTGGCGGGTCTCCAAGGAGGGAGCAAGTGCAGGCAGCCCTGGACTTTGAGATGGATGTCAGGCTATAGCCACCCTCTAGGATAAGGATAATGCAGCCACTGGTGAGGCCTATCAGCAGGTGGGTAAGGTGGGCATAACCCTCAGGTAACACCTGGCAGCTCCCCTGCAGGTCCCCCCGTGCAGCATCAAAGCCAGCTGAGACCAACAGCAGTTCTGGGTTAAACTCATAGGCAGTGGGAAGCACCAGGCGATGCCAGGCAGCCAGGTAGTCAGCATCACCTATGCAGGGCCCATTCCATGCCACATTGACAATGAAACCTGTGCCCGCAGCCCGGCCGATATGGCTGCTGGCACCCTCATCTCCTATGGGGAAGAAGGTGCCATGATCATAGCGGTGCAGGGACACATATAGCACACTGTGGTCATCCTCAAACATGTGCTGAGTTCCATTACCATGGTGGGCATCCCAATCCACAATCAAGATCTGCAGGGCACGCCCACTGATATCCTGGGCATGGAGAGCAGCCACAGCCACGGAGTTGAAAAAGCAAAACCGCAAGCTGTGTCCTGCTCCGCATGGTGTCCTGGGGGACGCACCACAGCAGCACTATTCAGAACCTCTCCTGAGAGCACAGCCTCCATCAGGCGGCAGGCAGCGCCAATGGCAAGCTGTGCACAGGTTAAGGTGCTGGGGCAGATGTAGATGGAGTCAAAGCTGGAACTCTCACGGTGCAGCTCCTGGGTTTTCATCTTCTCTGTGGCCTGGAGATGAGCTACGTACTCAGCACTGTGGCAGGGGAACAGCTCAGCCTCTGTGATGGGGCGCCGTGACAGTGCCAGGCAAGCCCCAGATCCTCCAGATGGCACATGATCTGCATGATGCACTGGGCTACCTCTGGGTGGTGGCTGTCCCACAAGTTGCAGTGATTCATCATACTTTGGTCAGAGACCAGCCCTGTGTGAGACTGTAGCACCGGCCATGTCAGAATTGGGAGCAAGGGCTCCCAGGTCCTTCCTCCTCACTCTCCTCTACATTGTCCTCCTCCATGTTGTCCCCCTTCATGGTCTCAGTTAATCTCACAAGAACTTCCCAGAAGGGCTCAAGGGCTTCCAGAGCACAGGAGACTGAAGCCTGGGCACTCCGGCAGCGGGCACCAGAGGACTCTAGTATGGGGCAAGGGCCTCCCAGAAGGGTGTGGAGCGAAGCACTGATGCCTTCAGCCAGGGCGCGGAGGTTGTAGCCACCTTCCAGAAACAGGGTCAGCTTGCCTCCTGCCAGACGCATGAGCAAGTGGGTTAGATGGGTGAACCCTGCTGGAGTGGCGGCCATCTCACCTTGGGGTCCCCTTGCAGGGTATCAAATCCAGCAGCCACCAGGACCAGCTGAGGATGGAACTCAAGGACGACCAGCAGCAGGATGTGAAGGAAAGCAGCAATGTAGTTAGCATCCCTCATCCCCACCTGGTTCCAAGGCATATTGATGGTATATCCTTAGCCTTGGCCAAAACCTGTGGTGGACCAGTTAGAGGCCTTCAGGTGGGGCCAGAACTTACTCTGCTCGTAGCGGTGCATGAAGAAATAGAGGACACTGGGGTCCTGGTTGAAGGTGAACTGTGTTTCTTGACCATGGTGCACATCCCAATCCACCATAAAGACCCTCCAGATGTGGTGTTTCTTTTGAGCATAGCAGGCTGCCACAGCCACGTGACTGAACATGCAATAGCCATCCATAAGACTGTGCTGGGCATGATGTCCAGGAAGCCTAATGATGCCATGCCATTCCAGATTTCAGCCCCCAGACTGCATCCGCCAGCCTGAGGACAGAGCTCGAGGCCAGGCAGGTACAGGAGTATGAGTTCGGATGAAAATAAACTGAGTAATAGATGTCTGCTAGGACGTGGAGTTCTCCCTCATTCATGTACTGTGTTGTTTCCATCAGACCAATATATTCTAGGCTGATAGATATATGTCAATATATTCAACATCAGCTCTTCCTTTTCAGCAAACCAGGCCTGAAAGGACACACAGCCATCTAGGAGGCCCTCCTGGATCAGTTGCTCCTTGATGGCATGGAGCCGCTAAGGGCCTTCCCAGAAGCTGTCATCCAGAGACAATGGAATTCATTTAGCTGCTCATTGAACGCTAAGCCAGTGCCAGCCAGTGCTTCAGTCTCAAGGTTCAGATCCATCTCTTGCAGTCCCACGAAGAGGTCTTCTTCAATTAGTTGGCCGAGCTTCTTCATTTTGCCTTTCTTCTTTACCTGCACTAGACTGGGGATGGAGCGGGGAACTGCTCCCGTTTTAATGTTTCGCTTTGAAGTGACACTGGGGGTTCTGCCTGCTTCTTTGCTGCCTGGTTGTGGTGGAATCCTGGCCGGTTGAGGTCATAGTTGAGGAGGCTTCACCCCTGTCTCAGTTTGGGTGCAACCCCTTTCTCCTTATTATTTCTTAGAAGGAAGAAATAACTATTGTTCCACATTACAGAGGGGAAGAATAAATTTTATATATTTTCTCATTTGCTACATCAAAAAGTAGCTAATCAGCATTATTATATTTTAGAAATGGTACAAGGTTGGGGGAAGTCAGTAATAAATAAGTCAGACAACAGACATTAGGTGACTTTCCCCTAAAGTCATAGACTTAGTGATGGGCAAAATCACGGCTGACACAGGGACCATGTGATTCCAGAATCTTTGTCCTACATGACCTCAATCTTGGATCTTTATTATAACCTTCTCTTGCCTGAATACAAAGGAAGAAAATGTTTCATAGAAATTTCCCTGGGAATCCCCAGTCCTACACTGAAGGCCCTAAAGGAGAGGTGACTCACTTGTCAGCTTTCCTGACCTAATGCTTGTCTTCTTATTTTAATGCTTAACACATTTCCATTTGATGCTCTTAATGGTCAGCCAACAAAAGTAACAACAACAAAAAAAAAGATCAACTGAAAATTATCTTGTTTATAATCAGCCTAAAATACTGTGATTTGGGATTTTTGGATAGACAATTTCAGTGCAACACCTGCTCCCAGGCAGGAGAGTGAACCAAAATATCTTTAGTAGTTCTATCCCACCCTATTTGGGTGTCCTCTCCTTCAGAAAGTAAAGGACTCACTGAATGGAAAAAATTCCAAGGTTGAATATAGGCGACACAGATTTTTAAAGAACCTGAAGCAATTTAATACAGAATTTCTGCCTAAAGAATGGATTTGCATAGGTAATTTATGTTCTAAGTGGATGCCCAAAAAGTGAAGATTTTTCTTCTTTCCTTTTTAAGGTTTGGGCCTGTTTTTTTTTTTTTTGTTTTGTTTTTTTGGTTCATGTAAGTCAAGTGATTCTACAAGTAGTTTCCTTAATCTCTGTGAATACATTTTAGTTATGACAGTTGTATAAATCTTTCTTCCTCAACTATCTGAGCTAAATATTAAGAAACTATCAATACTTATATACGAATGCAGGAATATAGACATCCTGGAACAGGAAGAAAGGAAATAATCACGAATCCAATATTTGGTATAATTGTGAATCTATTACCATTTATGAATGCCCTGTTTTAGTGCCTTATATCAATTCCTTCCACATATATCACACCATTCTAAAATAATCATGGAAAGTATGAGTTCTACCATTTATTTTTATTGGGTTCCACTGTGTTCTAAAAGCTGTGCAGAGTATCTTACATAAATTATTTTATTGACTTTTTTCAATCTAAAATCAAGTTCATGTTGCCCAAGAACACTGAGATTTTAGCAGCATAACCAGAATTTGAATACAGGTGTGTGTGCGACTAAAGATTGCTGTTTTTGGCTGGACATGGTAACTCATGCCTATAATCCCAGCACTTTGGGAGGCTGAAGAGGGTAGATCACCTGAGGTCTGGAGTTCGAGACCAGCCTGGCCAACATGGTGAAACCCCATCTCTACTAAAAACACAAAAAATTAGCCGGGCATGGTGGCAGGAGCCTGTAATACCAGCTATTTGGGAGGCTGAGGCAAAAGAATCACTTGAACTGGGGAGGCAGAGGTTGCAGTGAACAGAGATGGTGCTATTGCACTCCAGCCTGGGCAAAAAGAGTGAAACTAACTTTGCCTCAAAAAAATAAAAATAAAAAAAGATTGCTATTGTCATTAATCACACTGGCTCACCATACTCTTTGTAAGTATACAGATTGCTAAAACATTGCTATTTTTTTTAAATTTTATTTTATTTTTCAAAGAAAGGAAAAGGAAAGAAAGTGAGAGTGAAAGAAAGAAAAAAAGAATGTACGAGAGAAAGAAAGAGGAAGAGAAAGAGGGAGAGAGAACGGGATTCTTGTTCTATTGCC
>CAUYLG010050666.1:0-18177 GCA_963573385.1 Cacajao melanocephalus | reverse complement strand
TTCTACTATAAGGACACATGCACATGAATGTTCATTGCAGCACTGTTTACAATAGCAAAGACCTGGAACAACCCAAATGCCCATCGATGATAGACTGGACAGGGAAAATGTGGCACATATACACCATGGAATACTATGCAGCCATAAAAAACAATGAGTTCGTGTCCTTTGTAGGGACATAGATGAACCTGGAAACCGTCATTCTCAGCAAACTGATGCAAGAACAGAAAATCAAACACCGCATGTTCTCACTCATAGGTGGGTGTTGAACAATGAGAACACATGGACACAGGAAGGGGAGCATCACACACTGCGATCTGTCAGGGGGCAATAGGGGAGGGACAGCAGGGGGTGGGGAGATAGGGAGAGATAGCATGGGGAGAAATGCCAGATATAGGTGATGGGGAGGAAGGCAGCAAATCACACTGCCATGTGAGTACCTATGCAGCAATCTTGCGTGTTCTTCACATGTACCCCAAAACCTAAAATGCAATTTAAAAAATTAAAAAATTAAAAATAAATAAATAAATATGCTCATGTCTCTCCAATTTTCTCCCTGTTTTCTCTAGCCAGCACACTAGCTCTCTCAACCTCCTTACAAATTTCATCCATCCATTTATCTACACATACATCTAATATATTTATTTGTAAGCTTACTATGTGTCAAAAACAATCTAGGTATATGGATAAAATGAATAGATTAGAAAGCTTTCTACTCTAGTGGAGCTTAGTTTCTATTGAAGGAAACACAAAGACAGAAAAAACAAACAATATAAAAAATTTACAAGTACTCTGCAGAAACTCTTTGTTTGTCTTGGATACTTCGGGAAATCATTACATTTCACCAAACAAAGCCACTGCAGTGCATTCTTAACTGTGTCCAAGTGGTAATAATTAAATACAGCTTACTGTCTTTATCATTATCACTCTTAACCTACCTTACAATTTCCTAAAGGTATCCTGTTGCCCTCAGGATAAATTTTTTTTTATTATACTTTAGGTTCTGGGGTACATGTGCAGATCATGCAGGATTGTTGCATGGGTACACACATGGCAATGTGGTTTTCTGCATCCATCCCCCCCATCACCTATATTTGGCATTTCTCCCCATGTTATCCCTCCCCGACCCCCCCACCCCTCCACTGTCCCTCCCTTGGCCCCCTGCCAACAGACCCCAGTGTGTGATGCTCCCCTCCCTGTGTCCCTATTCTCATTGTTCATCACGCGCCTATGAGAACATGTAGTGTTTGATTTTCTGTTCTTGTGTCAGTTTGCTGAGAATTATGGTTTCCCCTCAGGATAAATTAAGCTACTTAGTGGTGACTGGTTTCTGCCTGCTACTTCCTCCCCTACCACCTAACACTCACACATGCAAATACTTGGTTCAGCTGTTTGCTCTCCTTGGAATGAATGCCTCCTCTACCCAGCTAGCAGTTACTCATCCTTTAAAACTCATCCCTTCTAAGATGTGCCCTACCTCATGCAGATTTGGGTTAAGTATCTCAATAAAAGCTTAAATGAATTTTTAAAATTTACATTAAAATACTTTGTTTGTCTTGGATACTTTTAGTACAATATGTTCAAAATGCCCCCAGACACCAAAACCTGATCTTCTTCTTTTGTCCCCTGTGATGGTTAATTATATGTGTCAACTTGACTAGGTTAAGAAATGCCCAGATAGCTAGTAAATCAATATTTCTAACTGTCTGTGAGGATGTTTTCAGAAGAGATTAGCACTTGAATAAGCAGAGTCAGTAAAGAAGATCTGCCCTCAGCAATGAGGGCAGGCATCATCTATTTTATTAAGGACCCAAATAGAAAAAAAAGTCTCTCTCTCTCTCTCTCTCCGCCCCCCCCACCCCATCTCTCATTTTTCTTGAGCTGAGACAACAGAGCTCCTGATTTTCACACCTGTGAACTCTGGAACTTACTTACAGCAGCATTCTGCCAACATCCCCACAGGTTCTCAGACCCTCAGCCTTGGACTGAATTATACCACTGGCTTTGGTGGTTCTCTAGCTTGCAGAGGGCACATAGTGGGACTTCTGGGCCCCCATACTCTTGTCACCCAATTCCCATACTAAATCTCCTCTTACATATTCATATATACTACTGATTCTGTTTCTCTGGAGAACCCTGACCAACACGTTCCCTTTATCAGTAAATAGTATAACTTGCCATCCATTAGTCAAAGCCAGAAATCTTGAAAACTATTTGACTCTTTCCACTCTCTTTTTTAAATTTGTATGTACATAGGTGTATATATTTTTGGGTTATATGAGATATTTTGACACGGGCATGTACTGTGGAACAATCACCTCAAGATAAAAGGGGTGTCCATCATCTCAAGCTCTCATCTTTTGTGTTACAAACAATCCAATTATACTCTTTTAGTTATTTTTTAAATGTACAGATATATTATTTCTTACTATAGTCACCCTGTTGTACTAGCATATACGAGGCCTTATTCTTTATTTATTTATTTGTTTATTTATTTTTGTACTCATTAACAATCCTCATTTTCCTGCCATCATCCTACTACCCTTCCCAGCCTCTGGTAATCATCCTTCTGCTTTCTATGTCCATGAGTTCAGTTATTGTAATTTTTTATCTCCCACTAGTAAGCAAAAATATGCAAAGTTTGTTTTTCTGTGCCTAGCCTATTTCATTTAACATAATTACCCCCAGAGCCTCATTCATGTTGTTGCCAATGACAAGATTTCATTCTTTTTGTGGCTGAATAGTACTCCATTGCATATGTATCACGTTTTCTTTATCCATTCCTCTGTTTATGGGCATGTGGGTTGCTTCCAAATCTTGGCTATTGTGAATAGTGCTGTAATAAACATGGGAGGCAGATACCTCTTCAGTATACTGATTTCCTTTCTTTTTGGTATATTCCTAGGAATGAGGCTGCTGGATCGTACGATAACTCTATTTTTTGTTTTTGGAGAAACCTCCAAATTGTTTTCCATAGTGGTTGCATTAATTTACATTCCCTCCAAAAATGTATGTGGGTTCCCTTTTCTCTACATTCTCACCAGCATTTGTTATTGGTTGACTTTTGTATAGTCATTTTAACTGAGGTTAGGTGATATCTCTTTGTAGTTTTTATTTGCATTTCTCTGATGATCAGTGGTGTTGAACATCTTTTCATATAACTGTTTGTCACTTGTATGTCTTCTTATGAGAAATGCCTATTCAGGTCTTTTGCCCATTTTAAAATCGCATTATTAGCTTTTTTTCCTATAGAGTTGTTTGAGCTCCTTTTGTATTCTGGATATTGATCCCTTGTCAGAAGAGTAGTTGAAAAATATTTTCTGTCAGTCACTGGGTTGCCTCTTCACTTTATTATTGTTTCCTCTGCTATGCAGAAGCTTTTTAACTTGCTGTGATCTCATTTGTCTATTTTTGCTTTGGTTGCCTGTGCCTATGGGGAATTACTCAAGAAACCTTGCCCAGTCCAATGTCCTGGAGAGTTTACCCAATCTTTTCTTGTAGTAGTTTCATGATTTGAGGTCTTAGATTTAAGCCTTTAATCCATTTTGATTTGACTTTTGTATATGGTGAGAGATAGGTCACCATATATGATGAGATATGATGAGATTCTAGTTTCATTCTTCTGCCTATAAATATCCAGTTTTCCCCACACCACTTATTGAAGAGACTGTGTTTTCCCCTGTGTATGTTCTTCGAAACATTGTCAAAAATGAATTAACTGTAGCTTTGTGGATTTGTTTCTGGGTTCTCTATTACGTTCCATGGGTCTATTGTGTCTGTTTTTATGCCAGCACCATGTTGTTTTTGTTACTGTAGCTCCGTAGCATAATCTGAAGTCAAGTAATGTGATTCCTCTGGTTTTGTTCTTTTTGCTGAGAATGATTTGGCTCTTCTGGGTCTTTTGTAGATCCCTATAAATTTTAGAATTTTTTTTTTCTATTTTGGTGAAAAATGTCATTGGTATTTTCATAGGGATTGCATTGACTCTGTAGATTGCTTTCAGTGGTATGAACATTTTAACAATATTGATTCTTCTGATTCATAAACATGGAATATCTTTCCATTTTGGGGATCTTCTTCAATTTCTTTCTTTCATCAGTATTTTATTCTCTTTCACTTCTTTGGTTAACTTCTAGGGTTTTAATTTAATTTGTGGCTATCATAAAAAAGATTACTTTTTAATTTCTTTTTCATAGTGTTTGCTGCTGGCATATAAAAATGCTACTGATTTTTGTATGTTGATTTTGCATCCTGCAACTTTATCATATTTGTTGCTGTGTACTAATAGGTTTTTAATGCAGTCTTTAGATTTTTCCAAATAAAATTATATCATCTGCAAACAAGGATAATTTGACCTCTTCCTTTCCAGCTTGGATGCCCTTTATTTCTTTCTCTTGTCTGATTTCTCTAGCTAGGAACTTTAGTACTATGTTGAATAACAGTGGTGAAAGTGGGCATCCTTGTCATGTTCCAGACATGGAAAGGAAAGCTTTCAGTTTTTTCCCCATTCAGTATGATACTAGCTATGGGTCTGTCATATGTGGGTTTCACTATGTTGAGGCATGTTTCTTTTATACCCAGTTTTTTGAGGGTTTTCATCAAGAGATTACATTGAATTTTATCAAATACTTTTTCAGCATTGTATTAGTCCATTCTCATTTAATGAGTTTGTAATTATTCCTTCCTCTATTTTTCAGAACAGATTGAATAGGATTAGTATTAGTTCATCTTTAAATGTTTCATAGAATTTAACAATTCTACCAAAGAAAGCTATCAGGTCATGGGCTTTTCTTTGCTGGGAGAGTTTTTATTATGGCTTTGATTTCATTACTTATTACTGATCTGTAAAGGTTTTGGATTTCTTCAAGTTTCAATACCGGTGGGTTTTGTGTCTAAGAATTTATCCATTTCTTCTAGATTTTCCAGTTTATTAGCATATAGTTGCACATAGTAGTCACCAGTGAGCCTTTGAATTTATGTTATCAGTTGTAATGTCACCTTTATCATTTATCATTCCCCTGTTTCCTTCCCATTTATCTGATTTTATTTATTTGAATCTTCTTTCTTTTTTTTTAGCTAGTCTAGCTAAAGGCTTGGCAATTTTGTTTATCTTTTCAAAAAACCAACTTTTTGTTTTATTGATCTTTTGTGTTGTTTTCTTCATTTCAAATTCATTTATTTCTACTCTGATGCTTATTATTCCTTTTCTTCTAATAATGTTGGGTTTGGTTTGCTCTTGCTTTTCTAGTTCTTTAAGATATATTGTTAGGTTATTTGAGGTTTTTCTTCCTTTATGATGTAGGCATGATTTATCTCCTGCTTACCTGTCTATTCCTCCTACTTCCAATTTCTCACCTCCATTTCCTCCTCCTATTTTAAGGGTCAACTCCAACAAACTTACTTTATTCTTTCCAAAGTGTCATGCTTTCTCTCTCTCTTCTGATAGATCTTTCAGATAATCACCCAACTTCTAACTGGGTCACTCTCCCCTATCTCTTCCCCATTTATTTGAGTAACTTTCTTCAGTCTTCAGGTTAAAACTTAAAAATCATTTTTGCAGAAGGCTTTGCCTTACTACCTCCATTCCTGATTAGGGCTCTCATATGTAATTCAACAGCATCCTTGTTGTGATCTAAATGCTTCTGCCCGCCCCACCCCCATTCATACATTAAAGCCCCAACCCCTAGCGATGCTGTATTTAGAGATAGGGCCTCAGAGGAAATAATTAAGAATAAATGAGGTAGGAAGATACACCAGAGAGCTTTCTCTCTGAATATACAGAGGAACGACCACATGAGAACATAGCAAGAAGGCAGCAAGAAGTCGAAAGAGAACCCTTACTAGAAGCCAAATTTGCCAGCATCTTGATCATGGACTCCTAGCTTCTGGAACTGTGAGAATATACATTTCTGTTCTTTAAGCCATCCAGTCTGTGTTGTTTTGTGATAGCAACCAGAGTAGACAAATATATCACTGTACTTTCTCTGTCATAGCTTTTATAATAAGGTGCTATAATTATGTATTTATTCCTGTGTAGGCACCATTACACTATATGACCCTTGAGGGTAGTGGAAACTATGTATCTTTACTATTTTTGTTTTTCTAAAGTCTACCAGAACTTTATTTGTTTAATTAATTGATTGGCTTACAAAACTATGAATTCTTTTTGCCATGGTTTAATATGGCAAATTTGTATATGATTTTAATAATTTTTGTTAAGTTCTAGGAATTTCCTCATAACAGATAAAACAAAATCTAATTAACAAGAATTAGGAAAACATATTTAAGCTGAATTAAAATTTGGAAAAAATTATATATTCAACTGCTTATTTTTTATCAAGACCATTTTCATCTGAATCATGTGGAACCAGGGAGTTACTGAATTTCACATGCTGCTAGGATTTCCTATGAAATGCATCAGTAGCTCCTGCCGCAGGAGTTTTCTTCAAACCACTATGTGATTGAATGCACTATTTATCTTTAGCCTTCAGATTCCACTGGGTGCTTGGGAATGCTCGGCATCCTTTTTGTGAGTATTTAATCAACTTTTGCCTGTCCTCTCAATGTCTACTTGAAATAGTCATTAGTATTCCCAAGTCACCCTCCCTTCCATACTCACCCTTCAAGGTATTCCTTCCTTCTCCAAATTCAGAACCTCAGTATCCTACTTCACAGAGAAAATAACATTCAGAGAGGCTCAATAACCTCTTATTTCCTCTCTTCATATTTAACTGCATTAGTACCTACCCATTCTCACCTGCTCTCCATTATTCAACAGGAGCACTCCTCTAGTTCTGTCAAAGGCCAGTTACAGAAGTAGATGAGATTTAATTTACCCTGTCCTATTAATATGACTTCATTCTAACTGTGTGGCTCTTTGCAAGTTATTACCTTTTTTACATTTAATTTTTTCATCTACAAAATGGGGATGATAATAATATACATGTATTCCATGGGCTTATGTGAGTATCAATATGATAATGTATGCAAATTATTAAACCATGGTGCCTAGTACATAATGAGAGCTCAAAACACCATGCTAGCACTGTTGCTGCTCCCCATGTCATTCCCTCCAGCTTCCTAGATGGCTTTGTCTAAACAGTTACTCCTTTTACTACCATCTTCCTTTTCTTCCCTTTGATGAGGTGTATCTTAGAGATACAAGGAGATTCTCTAATCTAAAACTTGCCAAAATTCAAATGTGAGTGGCAGATTTTGTCCTTAGATCTATGTTTTCATCAGGGTAACCTCTTAATATCATGGGTGTGTGGAAGTAGCAGTGAAAAACAAGATGTTTGCCAAATATTCTCTAGGTTTCTGTCAGAATGCATCAATATATGATGCCATTTGTATGGGAATAGAGAAAACACTCTCCAACTCAATGTCATAATATCTGCCCATTTGAAAGAATCCTATTGGAAGAAGAAAGATGACTCAGTTTAAAAAATGCTTATTGATACGTTAAGCAAAGCCATTAGCTGTATAATTAGCCCTTACAACAACCACTATCCTTCAATTCTAGTCTCCACTGCCCAAACAATCTTAACATAGCAGCAATGTATTCCCTAAAACTGGCCAGTGCAGCCTTCTAAGAGGGAACTGTCTCACAGAAAGCATCCACAAAGAGTGGTAAGCACTCTGGAAGAATAAGTTTAAATACCTAAAACCTATTAAAATGCTAACAAATTATTGTGAGGAGACTGCTCTAGAGATCTGATTATTTTGTAGTGACTCTTAACCTATGTCTTTCCTAATAGGAATCAAATTCCACTGGTAATAGAAAAAGAGCCCTCAATAAAAACTTAAATCTGCTGCTCCAATTATCCCATTTAAAACCAATGCAACATTTGGTATAATATTTATTTTATCAAAACCAATAATCTTACCTACAAATGTAATCTAAAACAAAAGTCAACATGCAGATGGAGACTTTTATTCATGAAGATGTTCACTGAAGCATTATTTATAACAAAGAAAATTGGCAGCAATTTAAATTACCAAGCAAAGGCTACATAAAGTACTATATAAACATATGATAAAATAATATAATTTTTATATATTTTAGTAGTATGATAAATGTTTATATAATAATTTGTGATAACCCAGTATAAAAAATGGTACAGGTAATATAAGCTTAACTATACAGATGTGGCTTTAAAGACTGGAATAAACATATCAAAATAGTAGTGAAAACCTTTCTGTGGTATAAGTATGTGATTATTTTTCATGGTATTATGTTTTATTCTGTGTTTTACTCAACATGATGTATATGTATAAAATAAATTCAATACTAGTATATAACATGTACAGACAAAATCTTTTCTTTTTACTTATCATAACAGTTAATTTTAGTATCAAAATGAAGGTTTTTTCCTTTGGATAAGATTGACATCTAAATCAATCTACTTTAAATTAGCACATTTTCCTCTATAATGTGGGTTAGCATCATCCAATCAATTAAAGGCCTGAATAGAACAAAACAAAAACAAAAACATCAACCTCTCCTGCCAAGAGGTATTGTTCAGCAGACTGCCTATGGCCTTCATCTACACCATTGGCTATTCTGGGTCTCTAGGCCATGGGCCTTCAAACTGGAACTGTGCTATTGGCTCTCCTGGGTCTGGACTGCCAAATCACAGCACGGATTTTAGACTTAGCAGCCTCCATAATCACGTGAGCCAATTCCTCATAATAAATCTCTTTCTATATATCTACACACTCAGTTAGCTCTGTTTCTTTGGATAAGCCTGACTAACAGATATATAGATATTCACAGGTGGTAAGAAAGAGAATATTACTTCTGAAATGATATATCTCCAAAGCAAAGTAGAACTCCCTCACAAAGGAAACAAGTGATCTTAATTGTTCTATGTTGTGAAAAAAAAAAAAAAGAGGAACACTTTTTTTAATGAAATCAGAAAGAATGGCAACTTTGGAAAAAAATATGCATGCTCAAATAATTTTAGTCATGATGAATTCAGTTCCAAGAACTTAATAGGCCCTAACTACCTTGAACTTGATTTATGAGGTATATCTGAAAGCATAGCTTCATAGTCAGAAACACATCAAAATGAACATATCTGTATAATGTGTGTTCATAATAACTCAGGTCTGTATTTAAACATAGCCAACACATATTCAGTTGCAAATAGTCTAGGCTTTACTGAGAAATTGCCTCAGCCTACCCTTGGCTCATCCTGCTTTCAGGCTACAGAATTCTCAGGTCACATTCTCAGCTCAGATACCCCTTTAGACAACTGGCTTACTTTTCACTTATCAGACTTTGGCTTTCTACTCTGTGCTCCAGTTTTGCAATTCTCTTTTGCCTGAATTCAGGTAAGAGACTGCTTCCTGTAACTCTGGTTCTAGACCCCAGAGACTCCAGGACTCTCACACAAGTAGGGAAAATTTTGGACCATAGAATAACAATTCGTGAACCAAAATATTGAGAAATAAGGAAGAAAGAAAAAAATGCTTGTGATAACACTGTTATTTTCAAATACTGAATTGTTCTTAGTACAATCTGTAATTGTAAAGCACTTTGCAATCTATAAGATACTTTTATATCCATGTCTTCACTGATCTCATAGTACCCTTGTGTGATGGTTAATACTGAGTATCAACTTGATTGGATTAAAGGATGCAAAGTATTGATCCTGAGTGTGTCTGTGAGGGTGTTGCCAACGGAGATTAACATTTGACTCTGTGGACTGGGAGAGGCTGGTCAACCGTCAATCTGGATGGGCATCATCTAATCAGCAGCCAGCATAGCTAGAATAAAAGCAGTCAAAGGAACATGAAAGGACTAAACTGGCTGTGTCTTACGGCCTTCATCTTTCTTCCATGCTGGATGCTTCCTGACCTCAAACATCAGACTCCAAGTTCTTCAGCTTTTGAACTGTTGAAATTACACCAGCAGTTTGCCAGGGGCTCTCAGGCCTCAGGCCACAGACTGAAGGCCAAACTGTCAACTTCCCTACTTTGAGGTTTTGCAACTAAAATTGGCTTCCTTGCTCCTCAGCCTGCAGACAGCCTATTGTGGGACTCCACTTTGTGATTGTGTAAGTCAATACTCCTTAATAAACTCCCTTTCATATATACATCTAACCTATTAGTCCTACCCCTTTAGAGAACCCTAATACACCTTGTGAGGAAGTGAGAGCAGATATGTGTCCCCTTATAGTCAATGAAGGAATTAAGGCTACAGAAGTTAAGCAATATACCCTAGTCACATAATGCTAGAGGCCTAAACCAAATCTTTTCATTCTAAATCCTTTCCTTTCTCTGTCTGTTTCTGTCTCCCCTCTCCTTCCTCTCCAGCAAACCCTACTCTCTCTGGCTATCTCTCTCATTTACTCCTCCAAATTGGCAAACTAATGAAATTGTTACCAATACTTTTTGTTGCAACCCACATATGTGACTTCTTAACACTACTGCACATCTTGAAGCAAAGTGTGCTAATGCTTATTTTTAACAGTTATACAATTCATATCTAATGAGGATTTGTGGGAAAAAATTAATTAGCCAGTGATACTTTTAGTGAGATTCTGATCAATATCATACTCAATCTAAAAGCAAGAATCAGAGAAATGAGACATACTGGGAAGAAGAAGGAAGGCAGAATTAAGGGGTGAAGAATGGAAATATATCATTTATATTTATCTAACAGGGGTGCAAACACAACCCAGAGATCTTGAAGAAGGCTCAGCTGAAAAGTGAGGAAGAAAAGTGATAGAGCTACTTGGGGATTTCATGGTATAAAGCAGGAGTCAGATAGGGCTTCATTTAAAATCTTACTCCAGTGCTCACTATCTTTGTCATCTTTCTTAAGTTAGCAAACTTGCTGATTATTAATATCTCAATTTAATTGTTAAAATATATTAATATCTATTTCAAATGATTTATTTAAAAAGTAAACAATAAAATGGTAGAAAATCAATACATGCTACTTTACTTCCTCTTAATGAATGAAAGTTTTCATTTTCTTTGATATAATTTCAGTTTTTCTGCACAGGAAGATAGGAATATTATAAATTTCCAAATGAAGATCATCCCAGTCTGATTTATTCAAGTTCAAAATGAGTTCAAATTGAGAAATATCAGGTCTGAGAGAGGCAGAAATATGGACAGGAAGAAGACATACAAAACCATGAAGGCATTTTCTTCTTGAAACTAGGTAAGCAGTCCTATAACATTTTCTACATATGGACATGTGGGTCTCTGAGTACTATGATGTAGGAACCTGGTCCAGAAATGCCTAGAACATTCTGCAGGCCTCTCTATACCTCTTGTTGAACCAAAACGTACTTGAACCTGTTAAGGGTGTATAATATGGGCCACAGGCACAGATTCACCTGTGCCACTCATAGTGAGGGCAAAGCTGGCAGAGCTCCAGGATAGGGCCATGTTGTACACAGTCGGCTGCATTCCCAAGCATGACTAGAAACCCGTATGCAGAAATCTATTTTGAGTTTCTGCTCACGCCTGAAGACAATATGCTCCTAACTTTCTTCTCATGATATTTCCCTCCTATAAGTTTTAAAAACCAACTACTGTGTAGCCCAGCATAATTATAAGTTCTGGAATCCCTCTAATCTAGGTGTTAGAGGGGAAATGTGCCAAATATGAGGTCAGCAGGGGTTGTGTGTGTGGGAGGTGCCTTTTAACAGCTCTATGAGTTGAATAATAGTATCAACTAAATAAAACAGTCAGAACTTAAGCACAGCTAAGACTAGCTATGCCCTTTCCTCTGTATCAGTTGCTGCTACCAATTAGTCAGAAGGTAAAATAATCTGAAAACCATAAGAGGCCTATTGGGGCAGTGAACAATGTTAGTTCAGCTAGGTTCTAGCTCTCTTGATTTACTATCTTTCTTATAAGCTGCAAAAGTCTGAACCAACCTCTTAATTTTCCTGGATCTATTTGTCCATATGTAAAATGCAAATTGGACTAAGTAATCTGTAAAATCTCTGATACATCTGATATGCTAGGACCCCTCACACCTTATGATGATGATGATAACAATGACAATAACATCAATGATGGCATGATACTCACTGCACTTATCAAATGCTTACTATATGGAGACACTGTACTAAGGGCTTAATAGTGAGTTATAAGCAAAGTAAGAAAGTGTATTAGTAGTCAGGGTTCTCCAGAGGGCCACAACTAAAAGGATATATGTATATACGAGAGGGAGTTTATTAAGAAAAATTGGCTCACACGATCACAAGGTGAAGTCCCAAGACAGACTGTCTGCAAGCTGAGGAAGAAAAAAGCCAGTAGTGGTTCAGTTCGAATCCAAAAGCCTCAAAAGTAGGGAAGCCAACAGTGTAGCCTTCAGTCTGTGGCTGAAGGCCTGAGAGCCCCTGGTAAACCACTGGTATAAGTCCAAGAGTCCAAAGGGCAAAGAACCTGGAGTCTGATGTCCGAGGGCAGGAGAAGCAAAAGGAAGCATCCAGCATGGGAGAAAAGATGAAGCCAGAAGACTCAACAAGCCAGTTTTATCCCACTTTCTTTTGCCTGCTTTGTTCTAGCCAGGGTGGCAACCAATTGGATGATGCCTAACCACATTGAGCGCAGGTCTTCCTCTCCCAGTCCACTGACTTAAATGTTCATCTCTTCTGGAAACACCCTCACAGACACACTAGGAAACAATACTTTGCCAGTTAGCTAGGCATCTTTCAATCCAATCAAGTTGAAACCTAATATTAAACATCACAGAAAGTTAAAGTATTTCAAACAGATGTATGTATAAAAAGCAGAGGTAAAAGAATAGCAAAGGCTTCCTTAAGTAGTTGAAGTTCTATAAGAAATATAAAAATAGTGAATCAAGGACAGGTAGTAGCTCAATGTGACTAGCACACAGAAAGAGGCAACCTCTTGAATATAAACTTAAGAGTTAATCCTTTAATGTATAAAAATTAAGGTCATTGAAGAGTTTGAGTAGGACACTGACACAACCAAATTTGCTTTTAGAAAGATCATTTTTGGGATTATATGGAAGGCCAATTAGAGGGAAACACATTATTGGACATAGGGATGATGGAAGTCTAAATAAGAGCAGTGGCAGTGGGAACATGTGAAAATATGTAGATTAAAGAAATGTCAGAAACCCAATATATTCTCATTAATTGTTGTAATAATAAATTATATTTGGAAAATACTAAGAACAAAATTTTTCTAAACCAATCAATTTCTCTAATTTACTAAAAAATATTTATTAGGTTCCTATATTATACTAGATTTTTTTTCATAAAAATAATCTGTACAAAGGAAATAAAATAAATACTTCTTAGTCAGTCTGGGCTTCTGCAATAAAGTACCATAGACTGGGTGGCTTATAAACACCAGAATCTATTCTCACTGTCCTGGAGGCTGGAAGTTTGAGATCAGGGTGCCAGCATGAAGATGGTCAGGTTCTAGTGAACGTTTTTGTCCATGCCGCAGACAACCAACTTTTCCTTGGGTCTTCACATAGTGGAAAGACAGCAAACTAGCTCTTTGGTCTCTTCTTTTAAGGACAGTAATCTCATTAATGAGGGTTCCAGCCTCATGACCTAATCACCTCCCAAAATCCCTCCCTCATAATCCCATCATATTGAGGGTTAGATTTTAATATATGAATTTGGGGAGGGGGCAACAAACATCCAGTCCATAACAGCCTCTAACTATCCACACTTTTACCCCATACCCAAATATGCTAGAAGTTTTCCCAGCAGTATGCTTTTATCACATTATCTGCAAAACAAACAAACAAAACATCAAATGTCCTTCCTGTACTCTCCACTTGCCAGAAAATATTTGGAAAAGTGGAGTTGAACCTCCTGAGAGTATCTAGGAATTACATGATATATCCAGATGGTATTAGTTTGTAGATGGTAGTTGAAGTTATATGAATTAAAGAGTATAAATAAGAAGAGCAGGGAGATTTTTTTGAAGAGAGTATAACACTTAAGGGTCCTCAAAAGAAAAGGAGACTAAGACGAAGAATGGGAGAGAGTAGATGTAGATGTAAAAGGAAAACCATGATGGAATATTACCAGGCAAGATAAGAAAGAAGAGGAGGAGGAGAATTTATTGACAATGTCAAATGCTGGCAGTCCTGTGGGATAAGGTTTTAAAAGATGTTCCAAGATTTGTGAAAGAAGCAATTCTAATAGAATGGTGGAACCAGATACCAGTAGATTGAATGCAGTAGATTGAAGGCTGAATGGAAAGTTGGGAAGTAAAAGCAACTCTCAAGAATTTTGGTCATGAGGTCACATAACTTGGTAGTGTCCTTTACTCTCTCATTGGGTGATTATGATTCAGTGAGGTTTAATAGGCAAAAACGTAGCACCACCCAGAATAGAGTCTAGCACTGAGTAAGCAATTGACACTTACATCTGCCAGTGGGTATATGCAATAAAAATGTGCCTACTGCTTAAAACTGATTAAAGGAATATGACCAAGTATTCAAAGGCAAGGTTAATGCTCTAGTCTCCATGGAGCTAAGAGGGTTAAGCACCATTGCTGTAAGAGTGGTGCTCATCTCTAAGAAGCTATGAAGAATGTAGGGGGAAAGTACTAAAGTACTTTGTATATCCAGTAGGTTCAAATCACAGATCTATCGCTCACTTAACCTCTTCCTACCTCTGACTTCTATTCTGTATAGTGAGAACAATAATAACAATAAATGCTTCATAGGCTTATTGTGAGTATTAAATTTATGTAAAATATTTAAAACAGTGCCTGGCACATAGCAAGTACTCAGCTAATGAGAGTTGTTATTTTTATTTTGGGACAGTATGCAATGTTAGCTATAAAGATGATGATAACGTTTACTTGAGTCTGAGGAGTCATCAAATGATATTTCAATCCCTCATTTTTTAGATGAGGAACCCAAGGCATAGAAAGGAGAAAGAATTTATCTGACGTCATGTAGAAAGTTAATAGCAGGACTGAAATCAGCATCCAGGGCTCTTAATTCCCAATTCTCTACTCTTTCTTACTTCTTCACTTGCCCAAGGACAGTCTCTGTCCCTCTGCTCTGATATATGTTACTTTATGTCAAAAGAGAGGAACAGACATTATGCTGATTAGAATTATTTTTGTTTGTCTTTATGTCTCCTACTACATTTTCAGCTCCTTAAATGGAAGGACTGTATATTACTTCTAACAGAAAACACAGTACCTAGCAGAGTGGTGCAACAACGTTAATTGATTGCTTTAAAATATTCAATAGAATAAAAGATGAAATAGTAAGCATGCTCTGAGGGTAGTAAATGTAATAAGTTTCCAGAAGTTACTTCTAGAGGTTTGTTAATTGGAGATGGTGTTAGAATAAAAATAATATTGAACTTCATATCAGGGAATATGGATTCTAAGCTTGAATCTGCTAATAACTAGGTTAATTTGGACTGAAGTGAGATTAAAATATAGAGAGGATGAGGGAAGTTCAAGAGAAATAAAACTAGAAAGGTAGGTTCTAAAGAACCTTGGGAGTCAGGCTAAAGAATACGAACTTTATCCTTAAAGCAAAGGAGAGCAAGAGACGGATTTTGAGGAGGTTAATAACATGATTTGGATAGTATTTTAGAACTATCACTCTGACAAGTATGTGAAAAATAAATTAGAAGGAGGAAGGCTTAAGGTCAGAAAAATTACTTCTTTTTAGCAGATTGAAGTATTGAGGCTTAGAGAAAGAAGCTAAGCAAAAGTAATTTGCTGAAATTCAGAAGCAGAATCAACATTCAAAATCTGGTCATGGAATGCCAAAATCTGTGTCTGTCTACCATACCCCAACAAAACCCCTCAGATAAAGGGCTTATGGGACATGCAGAAACCAGGGAGTTGCATGGAACAATATGCTACACAACCTTGCCTTTGGGAGAGTACACTATCTGGTTAAAATGGATTATCCTTAGATTTATCCAGGGGTCAATGTTAAAATTATCAGCTTTCCAATGAGGTAATTTTTGATTATATGAATGTAGTCTTTGTTAAGCGCATAAAAATGATTTACCATTGTTTTTTCTTTTTTTTTCCCAAAAGAACTGGCACATTTTGTTATGCTTATATACAAATTAAGAGTTAAAATTGATCCAGATGATGTTTATACATGTGGTAATATAAAAGGCATATATGCATATGTATGTGTGAATACACACATACACGTGTGTGCATACCTGTAGTTAAACCAGATGCAAAGGTATTACCAAAAGTTTGAATTTAGAACATCAACCATGATTTGGTGGAAAATTTCTAAATTTAAAATCAGTAAACCTGGTTCATATCTTAGTTCCACATCTTACTAGTTATGTGATTTGTGGTATATTCTTCCTATCTTGGAGCCACTATTTCCTCATTTGTAAAATAGAAATAATTATGAGATTGCTGTGGAGATCAGATGACATATGTGAACATGCTTTGTAAACAGCCTAAGATAAATGTTACAACATAACATTTAAGACTTCAAGCTCTGGAGTAGCATTCAACACTAGTTCAGCTAGTTATTTACTGTGATACTTCAGGCAAGACGTTTAGCCTCTCTGAGCTCCAATTTCTTCAATATGAAAAATGAGGTTCATAATACCTTTTACTTGATAAGTTTATTGTAAGGATTAAATTAGTCAACATATACAAAGTATATATATTAGTTACCACAGATAAAAGTGTGGCCTGGAATTGGGTAAAAGTTCAATGCATGTTACCTATAGTATTTATTATATGGGCATGTAAGGCAGCTGACACACCTACATGCACAATGACAAGAAATAAATACAAAGAAAATATGAATACATTAAGGAAATTGAATATGATTGTTGAAATAATAAAACTAAAAAGAGTAGCAGAATCAGAGATATAAAGCTTACTGCTTCATGACTAAGAGATTTAATCTAATAGTATCTTCACACACTTTCACCCACCATATTCTGTGTTCTGGGTCCATGGGCCACAAATGATGCAAACATGTGGTACAATTGACAATAAATTAAAGTCTCAGGTCTATCCCTTCAGTAATAAGGAGAAACAAGTGTCATATGTCATGATCAGAGAAAGCATCTGAGGAAACACCATGTCCTGTCCTGAAAGAAAAATGACCTTGGTGGCAGAAACAAGCAAGCTGTCTTTTAAAGCTATAGGAGTTAATCAAGCAGTTCATTAAACTAAAGAAACACAGAAAAAAAGAGATCAGAAAAGATAAAGAGAAGTGGAGAAACAAAAGCTCAATGAAGAACTAGTTTTACAAACAGTAGTCAAGCTGTGGAGTCCTTCTTTTGCTGTGCCAGAAAGGTGTTCTTAATATGAGTAAAAACAAAAACAAATAAAAAAATCCCTCAACTGATGTAAAAAGTGCATTCATATAAGGGAGAAGGGGATAAATAGAAGTTGATTAGGATAAACTGGAGTTCATTTGCAAAGACTACAAGAAAGTAGGGAGGGCTAAAGTGGATGGTTAACTAGTTCAGTTTTAAGAGAGAAGAGAGATATAAAATGGCATAGTCAATACGCGACTGGGTGCCTTTTGAGTCAGGCTCAGCTGGTCCCGTCCCCACAAGGAGAACAGCAATTGGAAGCGCTGAGGACTGAGAGTTTCACAGTGAGCACAGCTGAACCCGGGAAGGCCAAGCTCTGTGGGGAAGGGGCGTCCGCCAAAGGAAAACTAAGAAACAGAAAAAACTTCATCACCAACAAGCCAGACGTTCACTCAGACCCAATCTGAAAGTCGGCAATCACAAAGACAACAGGTGGATAAATCCACAAAAATGGGAAGAAACCAGTGCAAAAAGTCTGAGAACACACGAAATCAGAATGCCTCTCCTCCTACAGGGGATCGCAGCTCCTCAGCAGCAAGAGAACAAGGCATGACGGAGAATGAGTGTGACGAACTGACAGAATCAGGCTTCAGAAGGTGGATAATAACAAACTTCTGTGAGCTAAAAGAACATGTACTAACCCAATGCAAAGAAACTAAGAACTTTGAAAGACGATTTAACGAAATGCTAACGAGAATGGACAACTTAGAGAGGAATATAAATGAATTGATGGAGCTGAAAAACACAACACGAGAACTTCGCAAAGCATGCACAAGTTTCAACAGTCGAATTGACCAAACAGAAGAAAGGATATCAGAGGTCGAAGATGAACTCACTGAAATAAAATGAGAAGGCAAGATTAGAGAAAAAAGGGTAA